>CM042162.1:5221873-5226873 GCA_023376005.1 Doryteuthis pealeii
TGATTGGTATGGGAGGGCCAACAGTGAAAAGAGTGAAACAGAGAGTAACAATTTTATATTGGAAATTAACTAGAATTTGAAATGACGTGTGAAAGGCTGACCTGTTGGCTTATGATTGGTATGAGAGGGCCAACAGTGAAAAGGGTGAAACAGAGAGTAACAATTTTATAATGGAAATTAACTAGAATTTGGAATGACGTGTAAAAGGCTGACCTGTTGGCTTCTGATTGGTATGGGAGTGTCAACAGTGAAAAGGGTGAAACAGAGAGTGATAATTTTATATTGGAAATTAACTAGAATTTGGGATGACGTGTGAATAGCTGACCTGTTGGCTTCTGATTGGTATAGGAGTGTCAACAGTGAAAAGAGTGAAACAGAGAGTGATAATTTTATATTGGAAATTAACTAGAATTTGGAATTACGTGTGAAAGGCTGACCTGTTGGCTTCTGATTGGTATGGGAGTGTCAACAGTGAAAAGGGTGAAAAAGAAAGTAACAATTTTATATTTTAAATTAACTAGAATTTGGGATGACGTGTAAAAGGCTGACCTGTTGGCTTCTGATTGATCGACGAGTATCAACCGTTGCAAGAGTGAAAGAGAGAGTAAAAAGTCGGGGAGTTTTGCCTAAATTTTTGGAGAAGGCGGAATCAGAATCTGGACTGAGTGTTTGAAGAGAACAGATGCAAGATGGGTGTTTGTCCTGTTAGCTATTTTACTTTGGTTTAAAATAAAACATATGAGCTTTGAGAAAAGTAACAGTGTATCGTGTTTGTTATTAAGAACTGCCAACGGACGCAAATATACCAAAAGAAAATCCCAAGTAATTTACAGACTCAAAGAGAAAAGGAGAAAATGCCAGCCCAACGACAGATGCCCAATACCAGCAACTTCGTTCCAGAATAGCAGACAACCAATCAGATCCAATCCAGAGATAAATAGAACAGTATAAGATACGTATAGTAACTACATTCTACTTCAGTTAGACCTATGGGAATAAGTCTTGGTTCATTCGTCTTGTATCCTATCCTCCAATCAAAGTATTACTTCCTTTTGTGTGGGCTGGTGAACTGAAATAGAATCTAACGAAGAGTAGCAACAGAGACAGAGATGACTTCGAAGTAAGACCTTTATTATCGGGTTCACACTATTTTGTTGAGGGGATATATTTCCGGACAATTCGATAGGTGTTACCTCTCAAGGTCTCAGAGTCAAGCGTCTTAGAGACCTTTTCGACGCCAGGAACTTGGGGGTTTCCTGTGCATGCCCAGAGGGCTCTTCCTGTCCTAAGCCGTCTGGGAGATTGTTATTTTTTGTGTCTTTTATTTTATTTATTTTATTTACTTTTGTTTTTACTTTGTTTTATTTATTTTTACCTTTATTAATCCCCACACCAGCACGAGGGGATGATGATGATGTTTCCTTATTCAAATAGAAATTTAACGCATCAAGGAAAACATTTATCAAAAATATTAAGGCACATAATTAATTAAATTCTATTTTATTAAGTTTTAATTCAATAGAGTGCTATTTTTCTTATTATAAAAAAACTTTAAAAAATCACGGTGTTTTTTAGTGGGACGGGAGATGGAACAGATTAATTGTATATCAATTTATTTCAATGAGGAAAATTGATTTGATTTACGAGGCTGGTTGGTTATTTGGATTTTACGACAATTTCGTTGAAGGGATATATTTCCCGAACAATTCGATAGGTGTTACCTCTCCAAAGTTTCAAAGTCCAAGCGTACTTAGAGACCTTTTCGACACCAAGAACTTGGGTTCTATTCCTGTGCATGCCCATAGGGCTCTTCCTGTCCTAAGCCGTCTAGGAGATTGTTATTTTTGTGTCTTTTTTATTAAATTATTTTTTTATTTAATTTTGTTTTAATTTTGTTTCATTTATTTTTACTTTTATTAATCGCCACAGAACCACGTCACATATCGGAATTTAATGACCTTAGCTCAGTCGGTAGAGCGTTCGGCTAGAAACCACATGGTTCCTAGTTCGATACGAGCCCTCGTCAACTCAGTGTATGAGTAGCACAGGAATCTGTGCGGTAAAGTAAGGAGCTGATGGTAGGTGTGGCGCTCCACCTCAGACGCTAAAATAATCTTCTTGGTCTAGCGCTAGTGAAAAGGGGATATACTCCCTCGCTGTATGGCTCATACCGACATTAGGCCGCCCCGACGACTTTACTTACTTTACATAAACGCACACCAAATCGACCCCGTCACACAACAATTTTATAAGCTGTTCTTACAGAGAGAACTACAAGAACTGAATGGCTTAGTCGATGATCAAAACATAACCTTTCGACCTTTATCTTCACGTTATCCTCAGTGCTTCTGAACGCAGCAATGGATTCCTTAATTAAACGAAACATTTTCATTTATTATTAGCATTTTGTTTACTTTAATTTTAGTATTTATTCATTATTATTGCAATTTTTAGTCAGGCTGTCATTCTGCAAAACTAAGCAATCAGTCAGGATGTGAAACACAACAGAAATAACCGATGAGATAAGACCTCCTCCAAGTTACAAGATTAATGATTTTAGAATAAAAAAGGTTGTCAGTGAATGCAACAATTCTTTTTAAAAATATTTATCATACATAAGAGCTTGGTCTTTATTTTTGTAGATTTATTCATTTATTTTTTCTTGCAATTTGGAATATTTTTAATTAAATTAAAGTTCATATTGACGGCTGGATATTTGAATCTAAAAAAAAATGTCTCACGCAATTTAGCTTTTAATTTTTTTAAAAGATGTTTAATCTGAATTCTAGTAATCAGTAACCAGGTCAGGTATGGAAGATTGAGATGTCTTGATGTCTCACGTTTCTACGATCTGAGAAATGACCAGTTCCTTTGTTTTTTCTGTTTTATTCATTTATCAATAGCATATATTTGTGTTGGATTATTTTCGGTATATAAGGCGTGCTGTAATCCACCACTTAAACTCATAGACTCGGCACGGTCACGTGGCTTAAACCCTAGCCAATCAACAGCCCGAATACGTGGTTAGTTAACTATTTAATCGCCGATCTTGGAAGCCGTTCATTTGCACGTACTCGCCATTGTCGAACGGACCTGCAACGAAGGACTTTGCTGAACGCAAGGATTTTACCCAACACTAAGGTACACCAAGGAACAGCTAAAGGTTTCTTCAGTATGGATCACACTCTGCTTAACACAAGGGATCTCCGCTGCTTGAAGCCTAAGGATGGGCACAAAAATCGTAACAATTTGATCCAAGCTGACATTAGGAGGTCCACGATGCGTTGTGGCTAACGTGCTGGACTTTGATTTCATAGCAAGCAAGTTCCAACTCTAGTCACGTTATTACATTCACTTTTGGAGTAATACCCTTAGACACCATAAACTAATATATGGTAAACGACTCAAACAGGAAACCCACAGATTCAGAGTTTGTCGAAGTTTATTGCAGAAACTAGCTAAAAATAAAACACCCTCCAGGCGGTGTAAAAATTACTTTTTGAAAGATATTACCTGATCAGTGTGGGAGTTAAAATTCAATGTTAGAGGGTTTGTATCATAAGTAGGTAAAATCATCAAATTTATCAAAGTAGTAAAAAAAAAATTGAAATAATTTGAAATGGAAATTTAGTTATCCCTTACTCAAATAAAATGTTACATTTTTATTAATTATTAATTTTATTTAATAATTTTATTAATTTATTAATCATTATTTGAATAATTATTTTTACTCTCGACCTTTTTTCAGTAATTACGTAAATTATTTTTACTATAAAAATGCATTGGAAATTATTTTTACTATAAAAACGCATCGGAAATTATTTTTACTATAAAAATGCATTGGAAAGGATTTTTACTATAAAAATGCATTGGAAATTATACTTACTATAAAAATGCTTTGGAAATCATGTTTACTATAAAAATGCATTTGCCAATGATTTTGACTATAAAAATGCATTGCAAATAAATGTTTACTATAAAACGCTTTGCCAAGGACTTCTATTATAAAATGCATAGGAAATGATTCTACTATAAAAGTGCATTGGAAAGGATTTTCACAATGAAAATGCATTGGAGATACTTTACTATAAAAATGCACTAGAAGACAAAATTTCTACAATAAAAATGAATTCAGTTAGTGTTGATTCTGCTACCAACCACAGATGATCATTATCACTGCATCTAAAAGAATGGCCTGAGGATCGATCCGTATTAAGGGCCTTTAATAAGCATCCCCTAACGCTACAGAATAACTCCACTCTAATAATCCTTGCAATCTGCCCTTGGCTCTCTAACATAAAATCTTCTATTCATGATATAGTTAAATAATCAGACTATGTTATAATATTGATTTTACTAACAAGCGAAATTAGTGGTAGTTTATTAACTGAAGTTTGTTTTCGTAGTTTCGCGTTGATTTATTTAAATGTACAAAATTGAAGACGGAAAGGCAATCATTTTATTTCGCTCCTTAATTAACTTTACCCTGTTCCGTCCGAATACTTCCCCGATCCCATCACACTCACACAATCATACATAATCACACAGGCACACATTAACACACTTATACATACACATACACACGCACATACACACAGAGACCTATACACATACAGACACGCGATCACACACAATCACACACACGCACACATACACATATACAATTTTATAGACAAAGATTTCAGTCCCCAGTCCCATCACACACACACACACACACACACACACACACAATCACACACGCATATACACACGTATGCTTACACACATACAGATTTATAGACGAAGATTTCTGAACCGATCCATCACACACACACACACACAATCTCACACACACACATACACACTCACGCACAGTCCCCGATCCCATCACACACACATAAACACACACACCTACACACACACAGGCTTGCATACACAGACAAACACTTTTATAGACCTAAATTTCCATCCTCGTCCATCCAACACAACACACACACACACACACACACACACAATACATA
>CM042162.1:5231873-5259373 GCA_023376005.1 Doryteuthis pealeii
GACATGGTTGTAGTCGAGTGGAAGGACCAGGCAACATGTTCGTAAAAGGACCAGGCATCATGTTCGTAGATTTAAGGTAGAGGGTTTTATTGCAGAGAGATACAATAAGACAGACAATGAATAGTGAGGCACGCTACTAATCCTCGAAGCCAGCCCAACATAATGCTATGCTGACTATATATATATATATATATATATATATATATATAGTAAGACCACATGAGAGACAGAGAGAGAGAGAGAGAGAGAGAGAGAGAGAGAGAGAGAGAGAGAGAGAGAGAGAGAGAGAGAGAGAGAGAGTGTGTATGTGTGTGCGTGTGTGTAGAATATTCATGAGAACAGTGTTCAATTATTAATTATATAATTAAATTTATTATATGTTCCAGGTCTTGCAATTCGATTTTCTTTTGGGAACTTTTTTTCAGTACTTTACAGTATCCTTCGTGAGGTGCAAAGAAAACCGCTTAATCTTTTCATACAATATATATATATATATATATATATATATATATATATATATATATATATATATAAATAAAGATGTTTATATGCACCTCATAAACAAACACACATCTGACCCACTAGGAATGTCATAAAAGAAATAATATTTTTTTATATTATTTTGACCTTTCAAATTCTTAAAATAAAACAGTGATCCTGTCGCTATTCTTGCGACAGAATATTTGCTTGAAGCAAATGTCATGAATTGCAAAAAATGGTTTGGCTAAAATGTAAATATCTGACTTTATATATATATATATATATATATATATATATATATATATATATATATATATGTGTGTGTGTGTGTGTGTGTGTGAGAGTATAGGAGGATTGGCGTAAATCCGACAGAATGTGGTAAAGAATAGACAGAAAATGTGGACAAAAGAATAAACTCAGACAAGTAGATGTAAGGAGTTATATTTTGCTGTGTTGGGCACAGCTTCTTCAGTCTTTTTTTGTAAATCTGTGCTTAGTTTTCCTGAGTTATTTTATCTTATCCCAAGTCAACTTGCCTTAGGTGCAAGATTTGCGTCTGACCCAACCATTGCCTCGTTCCAAATTGAAGAAAGAGAAAAGAATGTAAGGCTCAGTGAGGAAGAGTGGTAGTGAAAGGAGAGAATGTAATGTCAGTTTTGAAACAAGGTAGTGCCTGGGTCAGACGTCAGTCTGTCACCCAAGACATTTTTGTCTTGGGGATAGGAGATCGAAAAAAAACCCTTATGAACAAAGGAAGTGCCAATTCAACAACAATGCAGCAACCAAAAAAACCAGATTCCAGCCCCTCGAAGAAAAATAGGTATAAATAAGTATTGTACTATTATTATTTTGTTTTGTTTTGTTTCCGGCATATCAACATCAGAGGGGTCATTTAATGCCGATAAAGTTTTTGATAAATCAAATATAACAATTTACCATAGATGGTAACAGGTACACACTCCGGTCAGAGCCCAGGAGAATGGTGATGAAGGGTGCTCACATTCCCCAAACCTCAAAAAGGAACTTCACCATCAGATAGAGTTTAACATTCCCAGGTGTAGACGCCCAGCCGATTGATAAAAAAGGTTTGGGTTACGATCGCCGTCTAGCCCAAGATAGGGCCAAAGTGGAGTATTGCATGTCATGAACTGCTCATCCACATGGGCTCTATACTTAAGCATCACGGGTCGCCACCCACGGCCAACAGGTGGCTCCATTGGGGGAGTCTTACCCCTCTGCAGAGGTGCAGTCGGTGCATTCTAACGCCCCACCGACAGGGTACTATTATTATTGACATCATTATTTAAATCAATTTTAATGCATTGCTGATTAAATGGTAAGCTCAGGTATTTTAAAACTGATAGCATTCCAATATTTGTTCACACTCAAACACTTGCTGTATTGAGATATTATACTGATCACCACTAAGTCGCCAATATTGACCAAACCTTGCTTCAAGGTGATCAGTTTGAAATTTGCCAGGTAATATGTATATCATTTTCAATTCTTCCATGCAATACTTAGTCAGTTCTAGAAATGCATAGGTTGTATGATGCAAAGCAGTTAAGGTTTCCTTGTTAATTTGCCATTTTTTCTAGAAATGCTATTCCAAGATTCTAACAAGTTACAGAATACAGAGAGAAATCTAAAACTTTCTTCATTTACTCTAAGTGGATTGCAGTATTTATTTCTAAGGTGACAGCCTTTATATGGTGTTTTTACATTCATTATTGTCCACCAAATATAAAATATGTTCATATATTCTGCAAAATTAGGCAAACATTCCTGTTTTCTTAACGTCAATAATCCCTATAAATGGACTCGTTGATTCGAGTTCAATTCCTAGACGAAGCTGTTGGCATTTCACATAACGATAATACCCGTGGGAAAGGTATGAATCCATATATTCTCCCTGGGCCCTTCAGCCTTGGGTAGCTAACCAGTCTAGGATAGGGATAACTCTGAATTCAAAATTCCTGAGGTCGGTCGTTGATTGGGTTTGTGGCAACCCTTGATGCACCAATTCTTTCCTATCGACTGTGCCAAAAAGTGTGGATGGTCCAACACAAGCCTTCACCACTATAAACAAATCACTGTGTGGATGTTCATTGTATGAACACTCATACGTCGATCGACGGGAGAGTCCATCATATAAAATTAAACCTAATGAGTCAGATATACCTACTAAAAGTTTCGCTTAATAGCTCATCGGGACAAGAATCTGAATTACTCATTGAAAATTTGCAGAACTAAATGAACATTTTGCCTTGTGAAGTGTGAACATTTTGCCTTGTGAAGCAGTGAAGGTTTCCTTGTTAATTTGCCATTTTTTCTAGAAATGCTATTCCAAGATTCTAACAAGTCACAGAATACAGAGAGAAATCTAAAATGTTGATCGTTTACTCTAAGTGGATTACAGTATTTATTTCTATGGTGACAACTTTTATATGGTGTTTTTACATTCATTATTGTCCACCAAATATAAAATATGTTTATATATTCTGCAAAATGAGGCAAACATTCCTGTTTTCCTAACGGGACGGGGTCCAGTGAGCTTCGGCCACTGGACCGGTGAGGTGTTAAATTAATAGCGTCGATTCCAGAGGGCCATCCCTCCAGGCATTATCTGCCCCTTTGGGGGCAGGGCTGGGTTTATTGCCCAGCGCCTGAGGCGCCCCCTTGAGGGGAATGCCGATGGGATCGACGCAATTTTTGTTCTCTCCCACCCATTAGCTTTGGCTTGTGGGTGGGCCCACGTTAAAACGGAGCCTTGTGCCCAGTCAATACAGCTGGGGTATGAGACAAATAAAATTCCTGTTTTCCTAACGTCAATAATCCCTGAATAGTGTACTCATTGAAAATTTTGCAGAACTATTTTATTTTACCTTACAAGATTAATAGGAGAAAGAGCTTTTGAGGTCAATTCATAACAATATTTTCCTTGCGAAATGAACCAGTTACGCTACACTGAGACTAAAACGAAAAACGATGGTAAATCGCATCCTTTTGTAACTGCACTTGACAGCACTCTCCCACTACTAGCTTGAATAATCAAAAAATCTTAAGACATCTTATAAGTAAACCATGTAGGAAGTGCGTGGTGTAATGGTTAAAGTCATGGGAAATGGACTGGTCGCCCCGAGTTCAAATCCTGGACGTGGTAATTGCATTTCACTTAGCGCTAATACCCTTGGGAAATGTATTAATCCTACTCTCCCTCCAGCTATGGGTAAATAGTAGGGCAGACTGGGCTCTTTAACCTTGGTTAGGCAACCGGTCTAGGAGAAGGAAACCTCTGAATTCAAACCCGCTGAACTCCGCTTAAGAAAATGACCTTGTGTCGCATCCTACTCGTGCGGAGGGGTCGGTAAATATATATAAGTAAACCATAACCTAAAATATACTTTTTAAGAACAAGGCATTCCGTCAGACAAATAACAGCAGAGAAATTATAGGAAGCAACAGCATTATAATAAATAAGTAAGTAAAGTAAATTCGTCGGGGCGGCCTAATATCGGTACTAGCCAATCAGCGAGGGAGTCTATCCCCTTTTCAATAGCGCTAGACCAAGGGGATTGTTTTGGCGTCTGAGGTGTAGCGCCACACCTCCCATCAGCTCCTTAATCTACCGCACAGATCCATGTGCTACTCATACGCTGAGTTGGCGAGGAACGGTATCGAACTAAGAACCTGGCGGTTTCTAGCCGAGCGCTCTACCGCCTGAACTAACCCGGCCCCTTTCTTCTTAATAAATAAGAAGCACACAATAAAATCAACAAAATGTTGCCAACCTTGTAACATCAAGAACAACCTATGCTGCAAATGCCTAAAATCAACTAACTGGAATTCCCAGCTAAAACCTACAATGAATTAAATTGTAGAAGAAGAAAAAATGTAATTTGTTTACTCGACTGCAGCCGCTGCCAAAAACAATATGCTGTAAAGTCAGAATGGCCATTTTATTGCAGACGTTTAAAATGAAATGACACTTCGGACACTAAATCAAACCTATTGATCACAGTAAATTAATACATGTAGAACAACAATTCCGCTCAAACATTTAACATTTTTACAGATTTAAAATGAAAACTAATTCATAAACTTTTACGAAGATACAACAGAAATCCAATAACTGTGTCTTCACCGCCAGTGCATTTGTCTTGTTTTGTTTTGTTTTACGGCATATCAACCTCAGTGGGTAATTTAATGCCGATAAAGTTTGGAAATAAATACATTCTTAATGGATACTCAATTTTTAAAAATAAACTCATGTTTTTCTATTTAACTCATAGATGGGACCCTAACAGGTACTACCACTACGGTTCAGAGTGGACCAGGGAACAATGGGGATGAAGGTGGGCTCCACATTCTCCAGATCTCCAGAACTGGAACCTCACCATCAGGTAGCGGTTAACGTCATTCACAGGACATGAAGGTCCCCATTCAACGCCCTCTAGCACCCATAGGATAAAAAGAGCTGGAGCTTGCCATAAGAGCAATAGCGTTGGGACAAAATCCCGCTCAAATAGTCATGATTTTTACAGATTTAAGATGCAATCTAATTTATAAATTGTTATTAAGGTTGTTGGTTCTCGCAGGGGGGGGGGTGTATTTAGTTAAGTTCCCTCTTACCAAAATCCAATATTAGCATTAGTATATATATATAGATATAGAGATAAGTATTGTACTATTATTATTATGGATAAATCATCACCCCCTTTCGAAATGAACCCGCTATTCTACACACAAAAAAATAAAACAAAACGCGATGCTAAATCCTCTTGTAACAGCACTTGAGAGCACTCTACCACTACTAGAAATAAGAAAATAATCAAGAAATCTTAAGACATCTTAAAAGTAAACCTTTATCTAAAAGATACTTTTTAAGAACGTGTCAACCAAATAAACACAGGGGAATTATAAGAAACAATTGTTGCAACGGAAGAGAAATCTTCCGGTGAGAAGACAAAAAAAAAAGGTTAAGAAATGTATAAACAAAAAAAGAGAACGGAAGAGAGTCTTCCGGTGAGGAGGCGGGGAAAAAGATAAAGGAATATATAAAAAAAGGAAGTCTGTCCGTTATCAGATCAAAAAGATTTTAAAAAATGCGTGGGCATATTTATCGTATATAAAGGTTAGTGCATCTCGAAGGGTAGTCAGTCCGCAGCAAGTCAACCGTAAGTATAACCTCGTCACGTCCCGTCACCAATTCCCTCGGGCATTTTCATTGTGAACGCTCTGTGCCCCTCACCACCCACAAACCGAAGAAAATAAAGACGGGTCATATTTTTATGGACACGTGTTTGTGGTTTCATTGAAGTCCATTAGCAGGCAATACAACACACCAACATACTGTTGATTGGTTGATTGATTTTAACGGCATATTAACGCGTCTGGGGTAATGTCAGGCCTAACTGTTAGGAAGTAATATATGTTGTGTATTTATATTTATACTTTTTAGTAATTGGTTTTAACAATGTGTTAGCATCATTGAGGATCCTGTATGGTATTAATTAAGTTCATGTCTATATTCTATGGTATAATTTTATTTCCTTAAAAAAGGAAAAAATGTCTTCTATGTTGACATTTTCAAATAGATCTTTCATATTGTTTGCATTGAAATAACGGTTTCTGATGTGAGTAAAAAAAACCCTGCATTCCATGAATAAGTGTTTAACATTCAAAGGTGTTTGACATGTTTCACATTGTGGTTGTTGTTCTTGTTTGAGTATATAGGAGTCCGCTAGTCTTGTGTGACCAATGCGTAATTTGGACAGAATGACTTGGTCCTTTCTAGACTTTTTATGGCTGGTCTCCAGTCTCCCAAATTGGATGTGATTAGAGTTTATTGATAATAAAGTAATAAAAAAAGAAGCATGGAATAAAATCCACAGAATTCTGCCAACTTTGCAATATCAAGAACAACCAACTGGAATTCCCGGCTAAAAATAACCGTTAAAACCTACCATGAATCAAATTGTAGAAGAAGAAAAAATGGAATTTGTTTACTCGACTGCAAACGCTGCCAAAAGCAATATGTTGAAAAGTAAGAATGGCCATTTTATTTCAGACGTCTAAAAGAAAATGGCAATTCTGAAAATCAAATCTATTGATCACAGTAAATTAATACATGTAGAACAACAATTCTGCTCAAACATTTAACATTTTTACAGATTTAAAATGAAAACTAATTCCTAACTTTTATTAAGATATTAGTGAGATCTATTATATAAATATAGCAATTTTTACAAATAACCCCTCAATGGAACTACGACACATTTTGGCTTAATACACACAAATTACAATGCTGTGTCAAGAAAACTGAATTACGCCACTGGCCAACAAAATTGATTGTTTGTTTGTTTGTTTATTGATTTTAACGGCATATAAACCGTCTGGGGTTATGTCATACCTAACGGTTAGGAAGTAATACATATCGTGTATCTATATTTATACTTTTTAGTAATTTGTTTTAAAAATGTGTTAGCATTATTGGGGATTATGTTGTATGTTATTGATTAGTTTCATGTCTATATTCTATGGTATAATTCTATTTCCCTCGAAAAAGAGAGAATATCCTCCATGTTGACATTTTCAAACAGATCTTTCATATTGGTTGTTTTAAAATAACGGTTTTTGATGTGAGCAAAAGACCTGCATTCCATGAATAAATGTTTAACTGTCAAAGGTGTTTGACATGTTCCACATTGTGGTTGTTGTTCTTTGAGTATATATGAGTGAGTTAGTCTTGTATGACCAATGCGTAATCGGGACACAATGACTTGTTCCTTTCTAGACTTCCTTAAAGTTGGTCTCCAGCCTCCCAAAGTGGGTTTGATTAGGAAGAGTTTATTGTGAATGTTGTTGTTCCAGTGTTGTTGTCATTTTGTATGAAGGGATCTATTAATTTTAGGTTATATATAGTCCAGTATAACAAAATACAAAAATGAAATATAATAATATATTTATAATGAAAAATAATAATATAATGATAACGATCCACTTTGGCCCTATCTTGGGCTAGACGGGCGCACGGAGAGGCCCCCTCCGATCAATCGGCTGGTTATGTCAAGCCCTAGCACCTATATGATTTTCCCAAAGCGCGTAGTGTAATGGTTAAAGTCATGGGAAATGGACTTGTCGCCCCGAGTTCAAATCCTGGATATGGTAATTACATTTTACTTAGCGCTAATATCCTTGGGAAAGATATTATTCCTCCTCTCCCTCCTGGATAAATAGTAGAGTAGACTGGGCTCTTTAACCTTGGTTAGGCAACCGGTCTAGGGGAAGGAAAACTCTGAATTCAATCCTGTTGAACTCCACTCAAGAAATTGACCTGCTCGTGCGGAGGGGTTGGTATATATATATATATATATATATATATGTATATGATTTTCCCAACCCTATTGACCTTATGGCATGAGGCGTTAGAATGCACCAACTGCACCTCTGCAGAGGGGTAAGACTCCCCCAATAGGACTACCTGTTGGCCGTGGTGGTGACCCGTGATGCTTAAGGATAGAACCCAGGTGGTTGAGCAGTCCATTGGTCTTAAAGGGCGGTCGGAGAGGCCCCCTCCGATCAATCGGTTGACCACATCAAGCTCTAGCAACTATATGATTGCCCCAAACCTATTGCCCTTATGGCAACCCCAATCCTTTCTTATCATATGGGTGCTAGAAGGCCGTGGCTGAGGTTTTACATGACCTGGGAATGACTTTAAACTTTATCTGATGGTAAGGTTCCAGTTCAGGAGATTTGGAGAATGTGGAGCACTCCTTCATCACCATTGCTCCCTGGTCCACTCTGACCCGGAATGGTAGTACCTGTTAGGGTCCCATATATGGGTTGAACAGAAAAACATGAGTTTATAAACAAAAATGTATTATGCATTAAGAATGAATTTATTTCACAACTTTGTCGGCATTAAATGACCCACCGAGGTTGATATGCCATAAAACAAACCAAACCAAACTACCGACTGAGATGGGGAGAAATTTACTTCTGCTTGAAACGTGCTATCAATGTTCAAATAGGAAATAAAAAGCAATAAAGAATAATAACAAAAAACTGTTATTAGCATCAAATAATAAAAATCTCACGGGTCACATAATCTGCATATTTGAAGAGAAATCTTATAAATTCATATTAGAAAAACAAAAAAAGATATAAGAAACAAATCTTTGTTTCTTTTTAAAAAGAGAGACATAAGGGAAAAAAGAAATTAAAATAGATATGAGTTTTATGTAACATTTTGAACCCAACTCACCCATTACTCACACACCCCATGAAAGAGCAAAAGTCGTATTTATCATCCGTTATGGCTTAACAAACAAATAAATAAATGAATATTTTTCTCCCGTTGCCCGATTGTTTAAAAGATCAATTATTTTTCTATTCGGCATTATTTAAATTTATCTATTATAAGTGAAGACAATATGTCGATTGTTTAAAGTTTCACATGATGTGCCCAATCATCAGACGGAAATAATTTTAAAAAAATATATATATATAAAAATAACAATCTAAGAAAATTTAACCAGAAGATGGTCTTCACTGAACAAATGGACTTGTCACCCTTACCAGGACATTTTCCACCATATATTTTGTAAAACACTTTGAAACCCGTCTGGAGCTTTGTATAGGGGTAAAATCCCCCTAATTGGACTGTCTATTGGCGGTCATTTGCAAACCGTGATGCTTAAAGACGGATTATTTGTGGCTGAACAGTCCGTCACATGCACCACTCCACTTTGGCCCTTAGGATATACGGGCACTCAGAAAGGCCTTCTCCGATCAATCGGCTGGTCACGTTAAACCCTGGCCCCTATATCCCACTGCTATTTTGGCAACACCCAATCTTTTTCATCATATATGTGCTCAAAGGCAGTGGCTGAGGGTCTTAATGTCCTGGTTATGACGTTAAACTGCATCTAATGGTGAAGTTCCCATTTTGGAGCTCTGGATAATGTGGAATAAGCCTTAATCGCCATTACTCCCAGGTCCACTATAACACAGAATGGTAGTAGCTGTTAGGGTCCCATCTATGTCTTAGAAAAATGTGTTAACAAATATATGTTTAGTTTGATTTTTAATTTTTTTTTAAGTATCCATTAAGAATGAATAAAACAAAAGGTCTGCGGCATAAAATAACACAACGTGGGTTGACATGCCGTAAAACCCAGCCAACCAACCAAACCGGTGGTCAGGAAACTGTTTTCTGTACTATCAAAATTAGGCTTTTGGAGTTTGAACTGGCTTTGTTGAATAAACAAAATTATTTATTGAGACGGGTCCACAATCAAGTCCGCCGCAAACTCGTTAAGTTCGTCACTGTTCTTTTGTCTTTTCTCACTAGTTTCAACTAAAGTCTTACCTCGTTTAGTCTCTGTCGGTGCGCGCGCTGCTCTGATTGTTACATAATCTATGCGGTTGCATAGATTATTGTCAAACCCATGTATTTCTGAGGGGATGGCTCTGTTCATACCACATGCTGTTTTCCATGGAATATTACAGAAAGCCCGCGAAATACGTGAAGTCACGTGAGACCTGGTTGATTCTCAGTTTCGGCTTGGACGTCAGGCAGATAAGATATGTCTGCTTAGCTGGGACTCACCTGCATACGCGCGCTATGTTTAGTTACATGAAATGTTTAGTTAAGTAAATAAAAGACTAGGTCCAGACGCTGGAAGAAGAACGTAAGTTACGAAAGATGAACAGAAGAAAAATAGAAGTAAGTAAAAAGAAGAGTATACAAAATGATTCTGTCGTTCTCCTTAGATTCCAGCTAGCCTCCCAACATCCGGACACCTGAAGCAAACCTTGCGTCCATGCAACGCCCAAGTCTCACTTTGTTGCATTCGAGCAGACCTGGGTAGGCCCCGAACATCCGGGCACCCGAGTCGAACCCCGCGTCCATGCAACGATTAAGTCTCGCTTTCGTGCATTCGGGCTCGACTCCGACAGGCAAGACAATGTCTTGCTCTTTTCCTTAATGCATTTGGCAGTTTTTGTTCTCCATCACACAGCGATATCACAATCCAGCATGGTTGTTATTTCGCGAGGGAAACTCCCGCTAACTAAAAAGAAATAGACAAATTGATTATGAAGGTTGAATTAGATTAATATTAGGACACACTTGAGAAGGATTAGGGAGCGGACCTTAAATGAATAGAGTTTAAACTTAGTATAAAGGGGCCAAACAAGCAAGCTCCCTCTTCGGTTAAATCGAACTTAACAGACCTAAATTCCACTAGAAAAAAAGAACCCCAAAAATCAGGAAATTAAGCTAATCTAATGAAATTTTCAGTGTTGATATATTAATAAATAAAAGATATAATGCACCAGTTTTTTTTATTTAATAACTTTTATATTTTTTCAGATCAGTTAACTTTGAACCACGTATCTTCGAGAATCTGTTACGCCTCAAAGATACGTGGTTCAAAGTTAACTGACCTGAACAAATCTAAAGGTTTTTAAATAAAAAAAACTGGTGCGTTATATATTTTATTCATTAGTATATCAACACTGAAAATATCATTAAATTATGTTAATTCCCTGATTTTTGGTATTTTTTTCTTTCGGCGGGGTGACATACGATGGTGGAATTTAGGTCCTTTAAGTTCGATCTAAGCAGGATTAGGATACAAACCTGAAATGAATAGAGTTTTAACTTCGTATAATAGGGCCAAACCAGCATTTTCCACTTCTTATGGCAAGGGTCATTACTTTTGATAAAATTTACGTCACTGCTGGCCAATGTCAGGGAAGACAGTTATTTAGATAGATAAGTGTTTGGGGACGCGCGGTAAAACACATACGTTACTTTGGGTTTGACTGGCCGAAGCGTCCGGTCTTTGATTTTGGACACCAACAAGTAAATCTATTTGTTGTGGAGATAACACGAAGCGCACAGCATAAATCTCGTATAATCTACTAAACTACTTATCTAGCCGAATGAAAAACCAAGCAGAAAACATACGTACTCGGGAACTATATATATATATATATATATATATATATATATATATATATAGAGAGAGAGAGAGAGAGAGATAGAAAGAGATAATGCAAGAGAGAGAGGGGGGAGAGTGCGAGAGTGTAAGGGAGAGCGAGAGTGTAAGAGTGAGAAAAAGAGAGAAAAGAGAGAGAAAAAGAGAGAAAAGAGAAAGAGACAGAGAAAGCGAGAGAAAAAGAGAGTGCAAGAGAGAGAGAGAGAGAGAGAGAGAGAGAGAGAGAGAGAGAGAGAGTGTGTGTGTGTGTGTGTATAAGAGTGAGAAGAGAGAAGAAAAGAGAAAGAGAGAGAAAAGATAGAAAAAGAGAAAGAGAGAGAGAAAAAGCGAGAGAAGAAAAAGAGAGAGAGAGAGAGAGGAGCGAAAGTGCGAAAAAAGAGAAAAGAGAAAAAGAGAAGAGAGGGGAAAAAGAGAAAGAGAGAGAGAGAGAGAGAGAGAGAGAGGAGAGAGAGAGAGAGAGAGAATGCAAGAGAGAGGGGAGTGAGCGAGAGTGTAAAAATGAAAAAAGAGAGAAAGAGAAAAGAGAGAGAAAAAAAGAGAGTGCAAGAGAGAGAGAGAGAGAGAGAGAGAGAGAGAGAGAGAGAGAAAGAGGGAGAGGGAGAAATAGAGAGAAAAGAGAGGGAAAAAGAGAAAGAGACAGAGAGAGTGCAAGAGAGAGAGAGAGAGAGAGAGAGAGAGAGTGAGTGAGTGCTAGAGAGAGATAGAGAGCGTATGCAAAAGAGAAAAAAAAAGCTTGAAAGCAAGAGAGAGAGAAAGAGAGAGAGAAGGAGAGAAAGAGAAGGGGTATATATATATATATATATATTATATATATATAGAGAGAGAGAGAGAGAGAGGGGGGGGCAGAACCCTAATAACCAGATTTCTGCAGATTCCGTCGCCTTAGTTGTGAGAGGAGTTGGCTAGTTTGTTGGTTGGATTTTACGGCATGTCATACCCATTGGGTCATTTTATGCCGAAGACGATTTGTTTTATTCATTTTTGATGGGAATTCAATTTTTTAAACATTTTTTAAACTCATGTTTTTATAGTTAACGCATAGATGTGACCCGAACAGGTACAACCACTCTGGGTCAGAGTGGATCTGTGAGTAATGTGATGAATGGGTACACACTATTTCCCAGAGATCCAGAAATGGAACCTCACCATCAGATAGAGTTTAACGTCATATCCAGGACACTGTTACCCTCAATCATGTCCTTCTAGCACAAATGTGATAAAAAGGCTCGGTGGTTGCCATAAGGGCAATAAGGTTAGGACAATTATGTTGTTGCTAGGGCTTAAAGTGACAAGCCGTTTGATCGGAAGTGTATCTCTGACCACCCGTCTAGCCTAAGTAAGGGCCAAAGTGTTGCAGATTGGCTATTGTTTCAATTTGTTTTGCGCGGGGAGTTCGAAAAGACAAAGGAAAATTGAACAAAGAGACTGGAAGTGGAAGAAAGGACTTCCGGTCAAAGGAACAAAAGGATGTGTGGGCGGCTGCCTTTACTTAAGGGGTCAGCAGTAGCAGTTAGAGGGTCAGACCCCAGAGAGATGGCGAACAGAGCGGACTGAGTGACCGTTGACACGGTCGCTCACTGCCAGCGAGCAGTGAGGCGCGCCCACCACCTTCCACCACACCAGCAGTAGTAGTGCCCATTATCAATGCCCGCCACTCACACACACCACGAGAGAATGTAAAGAAATAAACTAACGTTTGTTACAATGCCATGTGTTGAGTCTCTACACCGACTACTAACCTACCGGCAGTATACCAGCAACGTATACGATCCAATACGATACGTATATGCAAGACACAAGAGGATGATAAGAGGAAAAAGTAAGTCCTGAAAAGGTCTAACTGGTGTCCTGTTCGCTATACATATGCCACAGAAAACATACAACGTGGTTTAAGTATCAAGAGGACAATGTACAGTTGGTTAATAAGAACAATCAGAGCACATCAGAAATTACTACTATTACTACTACTACTACTATACGAAACAATAGCAATGATTATTATATCAGTGTCTGATGGAGAAGACCAGGCTGGTGATGTTTTTTTTTGTTTTTTTTTACGAGATTTGGAGTGGTTTAATAGTAATTTCCTGATGTAGATATTTCCTGTTTATCAATACTGGATCCAAAGATTAACAAATAACAATTCATGTTTTGTGGACAGGTTCTATGAGTAATATTAAACAAAAAAAAAACAAAAAAAAAAGCAGTTCATAAAGAAGAAATCCTACAGATGATTTTATTTACATCCTAAGAGTTTTTTTGTTTTTAATTCTAAACAGACACTAAAGTCATTGTAAACATGTATATGCAACAAAAGTAGAGTGTTGCATGTCATTGACGGTTAACTACTTGCAACATAAACTATTATTTGTCGACTATGCTAGTTGATGTCAGACTATTTGCTTGTGAGAAACAAATTAAATGTTTATGTGGTTGTAAAAGCAACAAAATAAGTGTTAGAATACGCAGCAATCCAGTAATAATGTAATAATCCAAGTTTTTGTGTTCTTTGTAAAATATCTAAGTTCAAGTCTGTATCGTTCCTTGTAATATATATATATATAATTCCAAGTCTGTAGAGTTCTTTGTAATGTAGTATTGCTCGTATGTATGAATCCAAGTCTGTAGTGTTCTTTGTAATCTATTAATAATGGAGATTCGCTTCCGGTTTTTGTCTGTAACAACCACATGGCAACCACACCCGGCCTCTTGTGATGGATTACAGGAGCACTTCACCACTCCCGGCCGGGTGAGCTTAGTCGGTAGAGCGTTTGGCTAGAAAACCACAAGTTTCCTAGTTCGATACCGGCCTTCGCCAAATCAGCGTATGTGAAGCACAGGGATCTGTGCAGTAAAGTAAAGAACTGACAGTATGTGTGGCGATCCACCTCAGACGCAGAAACAATCTCCTTGGTCTAGCGCTAGTGAAAACCGGATAGACTCCCTCGCTTATTAACTGATACTGACTTTATGTCACCCCAACGAAGACGACCATAACACTGGTATACCAATACAGAGATCACGCTCAGACGACAGTGGTTATATTTTGGCTCTGGATCTCAGGACTCAAAGGGTTAAATCAAAAGACGTCATGTGTTAATTCTCTGAACATTGGTTTCTATAGATTTTTGGAAAGAGATAGACATCTGCTAGTCACCGGTCTATTTGGGGGAGGGGGAGCGATACGTATCAGTATTTTCAAGTCGTTTTATAAATAGACAGGTCAGTGGGAATTTAAGATGACCAAATGGTTTGGTGTGACGATTGACCATCCGGCTCCAGTGTTGCTTTAATCTCGGATATCAAGAAGAGGGTAGGGGCGGAGATCGTGAGTGTTGATATCGGCAAAGACGCACTGCAAAGTTTGGGAACCTTTGTTGTCTGAATGTTCCATAGAAAGACAACTTCATTTCCGGGTTGAAATCAATTTTGGACTGACTTACGATGATTAACCCTCTCTGGGCGTCGAGACGTTCAACCCATTTTCAGACCATCGCAAATCACATTTATGTGTTAATCTGTTTTCGTATAACGAATGGAATCGAGTTCGTAACTGCTTGACTGTCCTTTGGTTTATTATTTACTAGCAGAGCTACCCAGCGTTGCTTGGGATTTAAAAAGTAGAAAAATAAATCTCCTATCTTAACTAGCAAGAATAAGCGCCCTTTGGGCATAGGTATTTAAGTTTTGATGTAATGAAACTATCTAAATTAGAATTTATTTGTCTCATACCCCACCTGTATGGACTGGGCACAATGCCTCGTTTTAACGTGAGCCCACCCACAAGCCGAAGCTCATGGGTGGGAGAGAACAAAATTTGCGTCAATCCTTTTGGCATTTCCCCTCAAGGGGGCGCCTCAGGCAAATTATTTAAATTAGAAAGACTAACGAAAATGAATAACAACCCATATAAAAAGATGACACTTATTTTAATTATATTTTAATTTGTTTCTAAATAAAATTATTCATAGGATTGATTTGAATATGTTGATGAATAAATCAATAACATTAGAGATCAATAACGCCAAGTAATCATTTATTAAACCCGGATTTGTTAAAACCAGTATGCAAATTAACCACACCATACACATTGCAGGATTTTGACGCACTAATAACATGGATGTTTTAAGACAAATCTTACTCAGAATTTTATAGAGACATCGTTAATACATGAGATAATATTTATTCTATGTATTAATGATTTTGACTAATACGTATTGTTGGACATACGCAATTCGTGAGGGCATTCAGACGTTAGCAGTAACGTAGTTTCGGTTTCAGACAGACAAAAATCGAATCTCTATTATAGTAAGATTTATGTATATATCAATGAAAATTATTTTTCTGTTTATTTGTTTTATCTTCTATTCTTTAAATATCTTTGCTTTTTAGTTGTTTATTTTTATCATCTTTCTTATTTGTTTATTTGTTTTTTATTTTTTTGTCTTTTATTTTATTAGTTGTCCTTTATCAATTTGTCTCATATTTGAAATCAATTTTAAAAATATTATTGATTTATAGCCTTATTACATTTTTTATCTCGCTTTTCTTATGGAAATTTTCTTAGGGGTAATTTTTTTAACCACTTCTCGAACAAAAATAGAGTGTGGATTTTATTGAACTTTGTTCTTTGCAAGACTTCACAAATGTTGTTTTATAAAAGGACGTGCGCAACGCAACAGGGCAATGTTTAACATATGTTGTGTTGGGGCCAGTCGGTTTGTAATAGTATTCGTTAGTAGTAGTAGTCGTCGATAGCTCGAAGAAACAACATACAAAGTCGTATAGTCACAAAGGGGTGGGAAGCGCGTGGTGTAATGGTTAAAGTCATGGACGTGGCAATTGCATTTCACTTAGCGCTAATACCCTTGGGAAAGGTATGAATCCTATTCTCCTTCCAGCTATGGGTAAATAGTAGGGCAAACTGGGCTCTTTAACCTTGGTTAGGCAACCGGTCTAGGAGAAGGAAAACTCTGAATTCTAACCTGTTAAACTCCGCTTAAGAAATTGACCTTGTGTCGCATCCTGCTCGTGTGGAGGGGTTGGTAAATATATATAGTCACAAAGGGGTTGTTTATTTCCTTCTAGGCTCGTGGGTTCTTTTTCACAGAGAAGGACAGTGAGAGAGTATGGTCAAGCTGTTCAATCGTAAATCACGTTCATGCGCGCTATTCGTTGCTAGCCTAGACATGTCACAACAGAGCCCCAACAAATACGTCCGACACTCTTTGTGTCCGGCAAAAAAAGAGTCCGAATTTTCTTTACTTCCGTTTGTGGTCCCGGGTGTGGGGGGTCACATCCACTTCCGCTTCTTCGCAGAAAATGGGACTTTCGTTTTTATTTTTAACTCTAGTTATGGGGTCATTGGTCGGCCAATAGCTGGCCCCCTCGTTGAGTGCTTACCCTTCCAAATTTTAAGCTCTTTTTGTTCTTATTTCTTTTTCTTCTCTTTCTCCAGATATCCGATTACCATTTTCTTTTCAATCCCCAAATTCTCCGTAGACCATAATAATTACGCTACAACATACACGATCACTGAGGTAACATAACCCGGGTCACAGGCTGCTCAGCCACCACAATGCTGTCCTCATGTATTACGGGTCACCACCTCCGGCCTACTGGTAGCCTGATTCGGGATAAGGACCAAACTCTCCCTAGAGATGCAATCGGACTATTCTACGGTCCCAATTCGACAGGGTGAGACATTCAGTCTTTGATATGGAATGCATTTGTGGGAATTAAAATAAAATTTCAAAAAAATGAAAAAAAAAGAAGAAAAATAACAATCTTCCAGAAGCCCTAAGATAGGAAGAACCGTCTGGGCATGCGCAGAGAAAAGGCCCCTTTCTAGATTCAAAAATATCCCTAGGCCATTCCACATTGACCTTTATTAGGTGCACACGTTATTGACTGGCTCAGGAGAAAATCACCTCTCCAAGGAATAGCTATGAACCTAGGAATAAAATCTAACCGTAAAAGTACAACTTGGTTTTCATCCCTTTTCTTTTCCCTATTTCTTTTTCCGCATGAAAACCCACAAGAACGAAAACCACGTATAATATATTTTAAGAAAAGAAACTAACATCAGCAATACCCCATCAAATTGTAGAATAATCAAGCTAAGTTCCAATTACCGTCGAATTGGTAATACACGGCAACAAGCAATTGTAACTTAATACAAACTCAATATCATTGAAACCCAGCAGCCAATCAGAACTCAAGGAATGGAATCACCCAAATACATGAATGGACCATTCTTGATTTCCATAAATACCAACTAACTTGGACACTGCTTCAGTTGTGCTTGGCCAGTTGCTGTTGTTCAAACCAACAGTAGACTGGCTGACTGACTGGCTGGTTCAGCTGTGCTTAGCCAGTTGCTGTTGTTCAAACCAACAGTAGACTGACTGACTGGCTGGTTCAGTTGTGCTTAACCAGTTGCTGTTGTTCAAACCAACAGTAGACTGACTGACTGACTGGCTGGTTTTAGATGTGCTTAGCCAGTTGCTGTTGTTCAACCAAACAGTAGACTGACTGACTGGCTGTTTAGATGTGCTTAGCAGTTGCTGTACTGAACAGTAGACTGACTGACTGACTGACTGATCTCAATAAATAACCAAAAGCCTAATCCCACATACTCCATACATTTAATACTAGAATCGGCTACCCAGTGTCACCCGGGTAGATAGGCGGAGGGCAAAAAACTGGTGTATTGGTTGTTTTTTTGCTTTTCAGATTTACTGGATATTTAAGTAGGATTTCAATGCTATTTCTATGTATATTTTGATTTTTAAAAAATCTTTAAATATAAATAAAATCTTCATAATTCTTACCCCAAAAGCAAGAACCAGTGATTTTTAATGAGTATACGAGGTATGTCAGAAAAGTTCCCGGACCGGTGTCACAAAAAATTATTTCAAATCAAAACTGTAAACTACAAGTTATCCCCTTCAAAGTAATCCTCCTGGAGTCTAATGCACTTTCCTACCCTTCTCTGTCACGCTTTCATGCACACCTGGAATGATTCTTCCGGGGTTTTCCGTAGCTCTGTCGTCACGGCCATTTTGATGTTGTGCACACCCTCAAAACGGGTTCCCTTGATGACCCTCTTGAGCTTTGAGAAGAGGAAAAAATCACGTAGAGCCAAGTCAGCCGAGTAGGGAGGTTGCTCAATCACACTGATGTTATTCTTGGCCAGATTGGCGTGTGCAGGTGCGTTGTCATGGTGAAGCACCCACGAGTTGTCCTATCACATCAGTTGCCTCTTCTCGCGCACTGAACAAAGCAAACTCCGACGTATCTCTTTGTAGACATGCTGGTTGGTCGTCTGGCTCTGGGGCAAGAACTCGCCGTGGACGATACCCCTCACATCGAAGCTTTCTGACATACTGAAACTTCTCTGACATATCTCGTATATGTTTATAGCTTTCTATTTCGCGGAAATTAATATTTTTCTAATCACTATCTGCATGTCCTTGAGGCAGTTACACTTTTTCTTCATTGCCCGGTCTTGTGTAGGCATCGGCGTTTAAAACATTCCCTGGTAATATTTGCTGGGGATGTTGTTGCTGAAGTTGGGATGACTTTAAGGTTTTCTTTTCTTCCCTTCTTGCTGTTCCAACATTTATGTTATTCCCCTTTTACCCAATTTATACACTTTTAAACAATCTATCGGTTGTAAGACTTTTGAGAATACACCGTCTGAAAGGGCCCTTAAGTTTCTCTGTCTTCTTTCACCATCTTTTTAAAATTAAAATAATTCGTTTAATTAGCTGATCACCAAATCAAATATGATATTATTTAAAGTTATATATATATATATACATACACACACACACACACACATATATATATATATATATATATATATATATATATATATATATATATATATATATATATATATATGAGTTAAGTAAATAAACAAATGTGTTTTTTTTTATATGGCTTTAAGCTGACAATTTTTGAAGGATATGTGCTTAATTGAAGTGATACCTAATTTTGAAAATTAATTAGTTAATAATTAATGAATTTAGGCGGGCATATATCTTCAAATGTAAGGCTAAACGAATCGAGAAAATATATATATATATATATATATATATAATATAATATATATATATAATATAACAACCCCTCCGCACGAGCAGGAAGCGACACAAGGTCAATTTCTTAAGCGGAGTTTAACAGGTTTGAATTCAGAGTTTTCCTTCTCCTAGACCGGTTACCTAGCCATGGTTAAAGAGTAGAGTCTGCCCTGCTATTTACCCATAGCTGGAGGAAGAATTGGATTCATACCTTTCCCAAGGGTATTAGCGCTATTTGAAATGCCAATGGCTTCGTCCAGGAATTGAACTCGCGTTGACGAGTCCATTTCCTACGACTCTAACCATTAGACCATGCGCCTCTTTAAACTTGTATATAACATTTTTCTATGAAACAATGTTAGTATCACTGAAAATATAATTGTGAAAATTTACTAGACAAATTCCTTATTTATTTACAAAGAAATATCCCTGGTTATTACTTTCAGAAAGACATGTAGAGTGTGTGGATATTAATTTAGTCTTAAGACCAGAAAAGTCAATTTAGAATTACGACAAAGAAAGGCTACACCTTGGCCTGAGGTTGCCGTAAACCTATAGGACGTCTGCGAAACAAGAGATATTTACAACATTGGAAATTTAAAAACAAGCGTTTCCTCTTACAGCTTAAAGAAAATAAAGAATAAACACATGGAAAAAATTAAAAAAAACAAAGTGAATGTCTTCTTTTTCTTATTTTTATTTAATTATTTGTAAGTTTCTCTTTTGTATTCGACAAGAGTCTATCGGTTGAGACTCCATCGGTTGCAACGTTGACCTGGCTTAACCAATCGTATTTCTTATCGCAGGGGGGAGAAGAAGTAGTGTCTGTGGGCCGAGACAGGAATCTCTTTTTGGTTTTGGACAGACCATTGATTTCACAGAGTATGTTTTCATCCTCTGCAAATATTGTCGATTATATTCCTGCAAAGAACAATTAGATCTCCAATACAACTGGAAACAAAAAATATATTTAGATTTTTGTTCGCTACTAATTACTGTTGGGTATTTATAAGTTTTGAGGTAATATATATTATATATATATATATATATAATATATATATATATATATATATATATATATATATATGTATGTATATGTATGTATATGTATGTATATATAAAAGTAATTGTAATTTGCTTGAAGCATTGTTAAGTATGTATATTATATTAATAATTTGAAGGCAATACAATGCGTATAAAAAAAAAACAAAAGATGTTGTTTTTTTGTTTTGTCGATTTTCAAAGAACACTTTATCTTCAGAGTCGAAAATCAGAAATGGACGTGCTTAAGTTGTTTTTTTTTGCGTGTGATACTTTCTTTTTTTTCTTTTCCTTTTTTTTTTCTTCTTCTTCTTCTTCTCTTCTTCTTCTTCTTCCAATATGTCTGTTATCATCCGGTCAAAAGTGTGGCAAGTATTGCGACAATGTAGCAATCCAATTCAAAATAAAAAGACGGTTACAGAGATTCTTATGCTTAGCTTCCATTTTTTTTCTTCTCTCTCTATAAATAATTCATCAAAGGGTTACTACATGTAAACATTGTGGTAGTTAATCGGAAAAGGGCTCATATATCTTGTAAAAATATATACATTATCAGTATTTCTAGAAAGTTATTTTCCTTACCACAGTTTCGGTGTGCTTATTACACCGTCTTCAGGGGAACTAAGTAAATCTATGTGGCTAATGCAATATATATATTTGCCTGATTAAAGCTTATTTTTATCCTCCTAATTTAGAGTAAATTAACTTTAGTCTTCAAAGCTTGTTCCTCCGCCTTTCAACATAGGTTTGACTTAGCACTAACTTCATCTGTGTGAAATATTTCGCACACTTTCAAAATAAAATTTCACTCTGATGAAGTCGAATCTTCTCTGTGTGCGAAATATTTTCACAAGATGAACTGACCGAAACACATGTGTAAGTGATATTGATAAATTCTCTTTTTATTATCACATTCTATTCTTTTTTTTTCTTTATTCATTCTTCCTCATTATATATATATTATATATAATATATATATATATATATAATATAATATATATATATATATATTATATATATAAGAAGAAGGTCGCAAAATGTATCGTTCTCAGAAAAAATGTTTTATTCTTTTTATTTTTACATACGCAACACGTGTTTCAGATATTCTGTATCTTTCTTTCAGGCTTTGGGTCGATACATATATTGATATACATATATTATATATTTTATATATATTATATATATATATATATTATATATTACCCATACACATACATAGGTTATGCGTGTTTCTGTTAATTTTTCACAACAGAAAAATTACAGAAACACGATAATATATATGTATATCAATATATGTTATTGATCAAAAGCCTGAAGAAGATACCAGAATATCTGAAACACGGTGTATGCGTATGTGAAATAAAAAGAATAAAACATTTTTCCTGAGAACGATACATTTTGCGGACCTTCTTCTTTTTTTTTATAAAATATTACATTTTTTCCCGTTGGAACCAGAACAACATTATATATATAATATATATATATATATATATCCATATAATACCTTATTATATATATAGTTTCGAGGTGTGTCTGAAAAGTATGAGGACTGTTGGAACAAAACAATACCTTTAAAATGCAAACAACAAGCTAAAGTTTCTCCTGCAAAAGGGTGGAGTCCCGTCTTGAATCTAAGACACTTATCTCTACCTTCTCTGTCATGTTTCTCTGCCCTGCTAGAAGGATTATTCTGGTTATGTCTCTCACTCCGTCGTTACTGACTTCATGATGGCCTCAACGCATTCAAAGTGGCTCATTCACGGATAAGAAAAACCTTTTTAAATAATAGAAATGAATCAATCTCCAATTGTAGACATAGGCTGTTCGAGTCACTAAAATATTATTAGAACTACAATATTAAATTTAACTAAATAAATTAGGTTTTTTTTCTTTATTAAATAGTTATTCCTTTTAAATAGGATAATATAACAACAAAAACAATGAAAAAACTATGAATTAGTAATATTAAACCCCTAAAAAATATAATTAGAATTAGATTTAACATGATTTTACTAGCTATTATTTTATAATTAGAATTAAGTTGATAACAATACAGAAATGAAAATTAAGGAATGAACACTGTGGAACAATAATTTGTTTTTGCCTCAATTTCGCGTGAGGGCCGCACGCGAAAATTCAGGGAAAAATAACGAAGAATTCAACCGTTATTATCCAAAAAATCTTTAATTTAGGTAAGGAATTACATCGACTTAGTTAATGTAGAGTGGGTCCTTGATGAAATCATTTCAATTTGATTGAAACCACGGTAGACCCTTAATTTTTCATCTGTTGTTGTTGTTATTATTATTATTATTATTATTATTATTATTATTATTATTATTTACTCCTTTTGAGTTTTCACATCAGCTAACGCTGATGGTCTTTTCACTGGAGTCTGATGACAGCAAGTATCCTCAGGTCTCCAGGAATATTCTGAGTATTTCTGGCAGATTTCAGCAGATGCCAGTGTTCTGGTGGTATCAATCCTCCCTTCTGATTTCCAGACTTTCCATATTATATTATTATTATTATTATTATTATTATTATTATTATTATTATTTTATTTGACAAATATTTTTCATTCAAAGAAAATTGTTTACAAATAAATGGAATCTTATTGTTTTGAATTTCAATCCGATACCATTATGACACACCTATCTCTCTCTCTCTCTCTCTCTCTCTCTCTATATATATATATATATATATACTATATAATATATATATAATGTATAAAAATACCACACACACCACCACACACACACACACACACACAACATATATATTATATATAATATATATATATTATGGGAAAAATTTTCATTCAAAGAAATTTGGTTTAAAAATAATGGAATCCTTATTGTTTTGAATTTATTTTCTTATTATAAAGTTTTTTCATATTTTTATGTTATCATCCTTGAAGCTTTGAACAAAAAAAACTTAGACAACCCACTATTAATTGAATTGATTACGAAACCAGCGATAACATTCTAAAATGCTTTAAATAGAACCATTTTTACATTTGCCTCGCTCATTGGATATATTTAAAATGCTCACTCATCTTCACTCACACACTTAGCGACAAAAACAAAACAATAATTTACCGAAATAATAACAAATAATAAAACCAGCCTTGATAATGGTTCAGAAAAGAACTGAATAACTTGATTTATTAATGAAAACTATTTCAGTCAACTCATTAACGCCTTTCAAGGTGATAACATAAAAAAAAAATGAAAGAGAAAATATAAAAAAAATTTAAAACAATAAGGATTGCATTATTTTAACCTAATTTGAAATAATTGAATCAGAAACAAAGTGTCTATGGATTACTGATATATATGCTTCCCACTCCCATGGTTGAGCACTATGGGGGGGGGGGGGGACATTAATTGAAACTTCACCGTTTGGCATAAGCCGTTACCCGTCAGTTTACAGATTTGAGTTTATACTGGTGATTGTAGTACGCGTAAAGTCATTTAGCAAATAAATTGTTCACCTTAGACCGACGGCCACTGATAGCCGCAAGGGTAAGGAACTTAGCCGACGAAAATTCTGTCGGGTTTCGATCCCGGCTAGATGAGGTAGCTGTTAAAATGTCGAGCCACACTGATGAGGAGAAAAGTTTGAACACGTGTCTGTGGATTACTGATATATATATATATATATATACATATGGAAATACGATGAGGAAATTAATACAATATGTGAGAAATAAATGTTTTTAAAAATATAAACAAACACAGATATTACGTAGTGTAAATTTTCCCTTTTGATCTCGTAAACATCCTGGTGTCTGTTATATGAAAATATTTTGGTCATATATATATATATAAATATATATATATAAATATATATATCTTATTATAATGGAGATTGTGGGTTTGTCTGTCTGTAACCGAACTATATATTACTATACAAGTCACAATTCCTTTTAGTTATTTACATCATATGCTCCATGATTTTATTTTATTTAAACCTCAATTATAATAAAATATGTTTTACATTACTTACACTTGTTAAACATATCTACATACTAATAACATGCAATTGTATTTATATATACAACAGAAATAGAGGTTTAACAGTATGAATCGGAAGGCTAATTTGCATATATGATCTTAGAAAAATTTGATTTAAAAATATATGCTTAGTATTATTGATTCTAATATGTTGGTTTTACTCTTATTGAATCTGAGCAAAAAATCCTCTCCAAAAATCTTAAAAAGAAATCCCTAACAAGAAGAAATTAACTGTAATATTATTCTTTACTTTCCTATTTTAACTAAACAGTGTTAATTAGGAAAACATTTACAAATTGAGAAGACGGAGTAACGGAAATGATGGAAGGAGCATAGTTTCAAAGTTTGTTCTATTTTTCAATCATACCCCCTCTGTTCAATGAATCTTTTTATCTACATTCTATTTTCGTTTCATTAGCCTTTTTCTAATTTAATTATATATTTTATATATAAAAAATTTAAACTAAAATACGTTGCACCCGGCAGGGTGCATATATTTGCTAGTATATATAAGATAGACTGGAAGCTGCACAAGATTGCTGGATGTTCGTTGAACTGGTAGTCGCTGGAAACAGCAGCCCACAAGGAGCACGCCTGTACGAACCACTGTTCCCCTATCTGTATATATATATATATATATATATATATTGATACTCTGCATCTGCATATCCTTTCCAATACTCTCCTTACTTTTGATCTTCTCTCTCTCCCCATCCACCAAAGATTTTTCTTCTGACCAATCAAATTCCTTACAAACGCTATCCCATCCACCCAACTTCATCCCCAAATTCACCCCTCTCCCGTCCACTTTTCTTCTATAAAACACATATACGATGCTTTAATGATCAAATAAACGACTGATGAAGCCGAGCGCAATGCACGGCGAAATATATCTCCTACATATACGTGTCTGAATTTTGTTCCTTTGTCCATATTTCTCCCTCTAATCTTCACTACATATATATGATATTAATATCAATAATATATTTGACTGTATCTATAAATAAAGAGTGCTCAATTCCAGAGATTGAGCATTGTACATCTGTTAGGATAATGTACCAATAAAAGTCAAGACATTTGGTTTATGCTCTTCTATCTGGTACAGTGAGTTATTCTCTCTTTCGGTAGAGCGTTCGGCTAGAAATCACAAGGTTCCTAGTTCGATACCCGTCCTCGCCAACTCAGCATTATTAGTAGCACAGGGATCTGTGCGGTAAAGTAAGGAGCTGGTGGTAGGAGTGGCGCTCCACCTCAGATGCCAAAAAACAATCTCTTTGGTCTAGCGCTAGTGAAAAGGGGATAGACTCCCTCGCTGATTGGCTGATACCGACATTAGGCCGCCCCGACGACTTTAGTTTTTTTACTTTTTTATATAATATATATTATATATATATTATTATATATACTAGAAAATGTATGCACCCTCCGGGTGCAAGTATTTAAGTTTTAATATAATAAAATATCATATTGAATTAGAAAGGCTAATGAAACTGAATAAGAATACAGATAAAAAGATTTGAAACAGAGGGGGTATGATTGAAAAATAGAAACAACTTTGAAACTAACTCTTCCATCATTTTCCCTTACTCCCGTCTTTCATTTGTAAATTTTCCTAATTTAACTATTTAGTTAAATAGGAAGTAAAGAATAATATTACAGTTATTTCTTCTTGTTCAGGGATTTCTTTTAAGATTTATCCCGAGATGTTTGCTTATATTCAAAAAGATAAACCCAAACAATTAGAAATCAATAATATCAAGCATATATTTATTAAAATCAATTTTTAAGATCAATATGCAAATTAGCCTTACTATTCACACTGTAAACCGCTATTCTGTTGTATATATAAAAACAATTGCATGTTTTTAGTTGTAGATATGTAAACAGTCTTAATGATGACAATTTTAAAAACAATTTTATTAATAATTGAGATTTAATAAAAATAAATCTGGAGAATGTGAGGTAAATAACAAAGGGAATTGTGACTTGTATAGGAATATAGTTTCGGTTACAGACAGACAAACCCACAATCTGCATTATAATAAGATATTATTATTTATATATATTATTCTCTCTTTTCAATATATATATATATATATATATATATATATATACACACACATATATATATATATATATATATATATATACATATATATATATATATATATATATATATATATATATATATAAATTTACGTATATCTATATACATATAAATAAGGGCTCATAAGAGGAAAGGTTGTGGTGGTGGAGTTATAGGATTGTGAGGGACGGCAATGATCTGCAAAGATTATGCTATGCTATGCTATATATCTATATATATATATAATATATATATATATATATATATATATATATATATACATATATATTATATATATAATATACACACACACACACACATATATATATATATATATATATATATATATCTTTTGAAGAGAGAGAGATTGATTGAAATAGAGCTTTTCTCTTCATTCCGTCATTAATGTTTCTATATATGTCAGGATTTTTTACGGGACCTTTTTACATATTACAAATCTATAGAAGTGGGTGTATGCATCCGTGGCACAATTCAATAAACACACAAAACCAATACCTCCCCTCCCCCCAAAAAAAACGAGTAAATTTTTGATAAATGGGAATAACACTCACCTTGTGTTTCTTCATTGTTGACTCCATCTTTATTCTCGCCTCTTCGAGATTTTTTTTGGGGGGGGGGGGGGGAAGCTTTTATTTGCTTTTAATTTTTTCTTGTTTTAATTTCGTTATAACAATTTTTTTTGCTCTGGAATTCATGTCGTTTTACTTTTTATTGATTTTGTTGTTTTTTATCACATTTCCCGCCTTTTTTAGTT
>CM042162.1:5264373-5289373 GCA_023376005.1 Doryteuthis pealeii
ATCAATATATCTATCCTCCTCGAACACACACACAATCGGGCTAGCAGCACGGATTTTTTTAAACTCTCTCGCTTTGTCTTTCTCCTTCTCTCTCTCTCTCTCTCTCTCTCTCTCTCTCTCTCTCTCTCTCTCTCTCTATCTATCTATCTATCTATCTATCAATACATCTATCCTTCTCAAACACACACACAATCAGGCTGGCAACACTACCTGCTAAAAATGATAGGCTTTTAATTATGTAACACTTATATGGATATAAATTATAAATTCACTATCTATTAATGTATTATTTGCTCTCCCCCTCCCTCTCTCTCTCTCGTTCACTCTCTCTCTTTCTCTCTCTCTCTCTTTCTCTCTCTCTGTCCCTCTGTCTCTGTCTCTCTTTCTCTCTATCTCTTTCTCTATATATATATCCTACACAAACACACACACATTTTGATGACAGGATGGATTTTTTTACTCTCTCGCTTTCTTCTCTCTCACTCTCACTCTCACTCTCTCTCTCTCTCTCTCTCTCTCTCTCTCTCTCTCTCTCTCTCTCTCTCTCTCTCTAGGAGAACTAGAAGAACTAGAAAACTTCTAGAAACGAAACTTAACAGCAGAAATCTGATCAAAGGAATTAATACCTGGGCTGTCCCCATCATAAGATACTCATGGACAAAAGAAGAACTCAGACAGATAGACCAAAGAACGAGAAAATTAATGACCATGCACAAGGCTCTCCACCCTAGAGATGATAGAGATAGATTGTATGTGTCAAGAAAGGAAGGGGGAAGAGGTCTTGCCAACATAGAGGAATGCGTAGAAACCACAATCCAACAACTTGAAGATTACACAAGGAAGAGCAAAGACAAAATTACTTATGGCGGCCAACAATAGTAGAAACGGCAGATGGACAAACAGAAAAACGACAAAGACTAGAAAACAAAATGGGAAGAAAAACAATTATATGGACGCTTCAAAACAAATAGATGAGGTTGCACATGGAAAGACTTGGACATGGTTAAGAAAGGGAAACCTCAAAAGAGAAACAGAATCACTTATAATTGCTGCACAAAATAATGCCATCAGGACAAACTACATCAAGGCGAAAATTGATAAGACCCAACAGAATAGTAAATGTAGACTTTGCGGTAATAGAGATGAGACTGTTAACCATATACTCTGCGAATGTAGCAAACTAGCACAACGAGAATACAAAACTAGACACGACTGGGTTGGGAAGGTGATCCACTGAGAATTATGCAAGAAATTAAATTTTGACCACACACAAAAATGGTATATGCATAAACCAGAATCTGTTCTTGAGAACGAAACGCACAAAATTCTCTGGGACTTTGAAATTAAAACGGGTCACCTTATCCCAGCAAGAAGACCAGACCTAGTGTTGATTAACAAAAAAAAAGAACTTGTCAACTGGTGGATTTTGCAGTGCCAGCGGATCACAGGGTGAAGTTAAAGGAAAATGAAAAAAATTGACAAATATCTGGACCTTGCCAGAGAACTGAAAAAGTTATGGAATATGAAAGTGAAAGTTATACCAATTGTAGTTGGTGCACTTGGAACAGTCCCAAAGGGATTGGAAAAGGGTTTGGAAAGTTTGGATATCAGAGGAAGGATTGAAACCATTCAGAACACTGCACTGCTGCAATCTGCCAGAATACTCAGAAGAGTCCTGGAGACCTGAGGAGACTTGCTGTCACTCAGACTCCAGTGAAAGACCATCAGCTAACACTGATGTGAAAACTCAAAAGGAGTAAATAATAATAATAATAATAATAATAATGTGTTCGTTCATTGATTTGATGACAACCATTAACTACACATCGAAGCAAATGAACTAGATAGGGAATTTATTTATAGTGGTGAAGACTTGTGTAGAGTCAGCTAAACTTTTTGGATGAATGATGACAAAGGAAAGAATGAATGGTATCTGATTTTATTTCAATGAAGAAAAGTTATTTGATATACGACGAAATTTAGTTATGAGCGAAACGAACTAAACTCGTAAGTCAATGTAAAATTGTACCAATATCAAATCACTTAAATAAATGTATTTTTAACATGGTGTTGATCAAACAGTAGAAATATTGGACTATATGACTTTTAGGCACCCCTTTTGTGATCTCGATTCATAAGGACATGTTTTTCATTTACACCGTCAAAATCCGGTTGTTTGTTAGAGGTTAGGGTTAGGGGTAGGATTAGGGGTTAGTTTTATAATACAAAAAATCTAAAAACCATCTGTTAACAAACAACCGGATTTTGACGGTGTAAATAAAAAAATGTCCTGATGAAACTAGATCGAAAAAGGGGTGCCTAAAGGTCATATGGTCCGAATATTCTTACACATTGCTGGTTACAATGCATGATGATGTCAAATAATTACCCACATGTAGAGCCCTATTAAATAAGAAAATGACGATTTTAGAGGGTTTTTTTAAATTATAAAACTAACCCCTAACCCTTAACCCTAAACCCTAAACCCTAACATACAACCAAATTGTGACGGTGTAAATGAAAATCATGTCCTTATGAATAGAGATCGCAAAAGGGGTGCCTAAAGGTCATATGTCCCGAAATATTTATAAGTATAAATACTTAACCAAACCCAATTTTATTTACTCCCGAAAATACACAAGATGAATAATCCAGAAACACCATTAATCTTTTCCGCCACGCTACTAGAATATCCAGATATATCGATCTAAATGTACAATCGTTTGCTAACAAAGTTAAACTTTATAAATAAAACTTCTTGCAAAGAAAGCGAAAACTTGCATAACTCGATAAATTCCTTTTGTTGGTGTCAACTAATTTTTACGAAAACGGAAAGTATAGAAGTTATCTTTTTAGTTAATGTAAATAGTTTTGTTAAAATGCAAAAATCAAATTATCATATAAATTCTGATTTTACGTATTGTGTTTATATATAGAAGGAAAGGTTACTGCAGCGATCTAAAAGTTTATATGGCTGTCAAATCAATGAGATTTTTGGAGCTGGCAGCTTAGCACTTGGTGATCTTGTCACGATAACAAAAATAGCTACAATTTTTTTATAAAACACTCACTCTGAATTGTAAATTTTTAGTCGGAAGCCGGATCGCCAAAAACGAAATTTGTCACAGGGCCACGGGGAATTCAGGATTGCTGAAATAAGAAAATTGCCACTCGGAGAAATAGACTTTGCCGCCAAGAATAATTCTATAAAGAACTAAGTCCACATAAAACAAAACGCCAGACAAAGCTCATCATCGTGTCTTTTCTCTCCGACCTAGTAGGAAAAACGTATTCATCGATTATATATGACAATAAAACCGTTGCTATTGTTAATGGTGTGTTACCTTATTTTTAGAGTTGCCAGCAATCACGGCAGCTCATTTCCACTAATTTCTCAACCCGTCACAAAGACACTCCGACCAAGCTGCATCGATCCCAGTTCTGCTGGTCAAAGAAACATAGCGTGGGAGCAGAGGGCATCGAAAGAGCAGCTGGCCGGAGACACATGTGGGAGTCAGAGAAATAATTCATACCGTGACTGGTATAGGACCGCAATTGATATTAAACTGATTTTAATGAATATTAGCTTGGTATCCGTTTAGCTCAATTGATAGAGCACCCGTAGAGCAAAAATGTGTTATACCGGCCGTTCCTACAGTGGAGAATATACACCGGTTCTCACTATAAATAGTGAGACACCGAGTGTAAAGGTTGTACTGTTACTGTTTAGCGGCAAGCTAGCCGTTCTTGTACCTTATTGTAAATACACTTGTCTCATTTTACTCTACCTCGACTTGACTTCTTTTTTTACTGTTGAACTAACATCACAACAGAATGTGTTTAGAAAATTGATTTAAAAAGAACTGAGCCCCCATGAAGAATGAATCAAACATAACATTTTTGACATAAAATATCCCAACAAGTGTTGACGTGCCGTAAAATCGAACCAACCGACCAACATTAATAATAACAGAAGTTTGGGAAACAGAAATATCATACAGTTTAACCCTCTTAGACCAAAACTGTCAAAACCAAAATGGAGGAAATATTTTTCCAATTAATGACAAATAAACCCTCTGTGGGGTTATTTTCGTATTTGCCTGGAGAGTTGTCTGCCCATATAGGGGTCTGGTGTATTTAAGCGGCGGATTTAAACTTTTCTGTCTCTCTTTGCCTGCCGACCTACGAGACACAATGAGATAGTCTTATGACTACCCCTTTCTCGTTGGGGCTTTGAACCCCCTTACATTACTGTAAGTGATTTATACAGCATGGACTATTCCTAGTCTCATGTCTGTTGCTTTTATGTTTATCTTTTTTACATGTAACTTTATATTACTTATGTACGTATGTATTATGTACCCTGTTAATTCTTGTGCTGTTATATAAAATGTTTTGTCCCTCAACCTTTGTCGGAGTTTGCGTTCCAACGAGTTATGACTTTGTCATGACCTTTGAAATTTACAACGGGTGATATCCCGAAGTGATACGAACACGTACCCTTTTTGGTCCAAGTCGACCACAACAATGGTCGTAAAAGTAGTCGGGATTTACACATCCTCTTCTGAGCGAAACTCTTAGATAAAATGATTTTACAATTAGTTATTAATGCATGAACAATATCAACAAAATTATTAACATGCATAATTTTAAAACATTATCGAAAAGGACGATAACTAGAATGATATTTGCATCTGCAGTGACTGAGCAAGCTGTCTGTTAAATGGTTGAATTAAGATACAAGGCCAGGTTCAAGGAAACATAAAACAAAAATGATGAAAAAATGTAGATCGGAGCCATGAAACTGAATTGGAAAACAATAGGAACAACCTCAGCTTCAATAACAGAATTATTGTCGAGTGGCTCAATGTAAAAAAACAAAATCGAAAATTACCCATTAATTATTAATGCTACTATCGTTTTAGACGAAAAGACATATATACAAAGTGTGTCAAAAAATACCAAGATTTTCGGTACTTTTTGACACACCTTGTATTCTGAAAAAATTAACGTTACATTTATTCTCCATTCCTATCTGTGTAAATACAGCTTTAAAATCTGTACTCTTTGTCACAGCTTGTATTGTGAAAAAATTCACGTTCCATTCATTGGTCATTTCTATTTTGGTAAATACAGCTCCAAACTCGACACTTTTTGACACACCTTATATTCAGAAAAATTAACGTTCCAGTCATTCTTCATTTCTATCTCGGTAAATACAGCTTCAAAATCGGTACGTTTTGCATACCTTGCATTCTGAAAAAAAAAACAACTTTATATTTATTGTTCATTCGTATATTGGTATATACAGCTTCAAATCGATACTTTTATGACACACTTTGAATATTGTTTTTTTTTTTTTGCTTTTTTTATTTTAATTACTCTACAGAAAAAAGTTAGATAACGAGGGAGGAGATATATTTTTTCTGATAATCCTAATAAAACTGTTTCTCTGAATGTTTGAGATGGGGCTTGAAGATTAGTATTATTTGCGTTATTCATACTATTGTCTCCATCTTCATTGTACAACGTTTCGGCCGATATGCCCTCCGGCCTTCTTCAGGTATTTCTTATTTATAATAAAACTGGATTTGAAATAAATGGCAATTATCATGAAGATTTTCGGACATAGATAGATAAATAATAAATATTGTAGGTATCATCAAAATAGGGTACTCATAACACATACCCTATACTCTTGTATCCGTACTAAGGTACATGTGTATAGGACGTGTTATCAGCACCATCTAATATGGAAATGAAACCTGGACCCTGTACTCCCCACAAGAGCGGCGGCTAAGTAGCTTCTACTTTCGCTGCCTTAGACGTATCCTGTACATCACCTGGAGAGACTGGATCACTAACAAAGCAGTTCTAGAGAGAGCTCAACTTCCCAGCTTGTGTTCTCTACTGAGACATCATCGTCTCCGATGGCTGGGCCATGTCCACCGGATGGATGATGGACGAATCCCAAAGGACATCCTCTATGCCGAGCTTTTGTCTGATAAGAGACAGATTGGTCGCCCCCAGCTGCAATTTCAAGAATGTCTGCAAGAATGATCTCAAATACTTTGGCATTACCCCTTCGAGTTAGGGGAATTTGGCTCAGGACCGCTCTCGGTGGCGGCAAGCTCTCCGTAGCGGACTGTTCATGTCTGAAGTCACCCTGGCGCAACACTCTGGAGCCAAGCGATCCACAAGAAAGCGACGGCAACAAAGCACCGTCACATCAACATCTTGAGGGACAGCCTTCACATGCGACATCGGTGGTCGAGGCTGTTTATTGAACATAGGACTTCACAGTCACAGAATGTGCTGTAACTTCAGGGGCACACTAACTATATAGTTTTCCGAGACTGCAATGCCAATACATCTTAGGAAAGAAAAGAAAAAAGAACTACAAACACACATATGAATACAACAAAAGATATGAAAATATCGTCGCCAAATTTAAATTCTAAGGTCGAAAAAGTAATCCCGCACTACCTGTCTCATAGTCGGATCATCTGCGACTAACCCGGTATCCACTCAGATTTTATCTGCTGAGAAGGGTAGCTAAATATCATGCAGAACGAAAAAAAGACCTGAACCTCCATCTAGTCCATTATTTATAAATTCCCATTTCTCATCACCGCGTCAGGGCCGTGTAAAACTGATAGTGTCAAAGCCATGCCGTCGGGAACTTAAAATCCTAGGCAGACAGGTCTGGCACTGAGTGGAATTAGACCCAGGGTGAATGACGCCATAGAAACAGAAAACGGAATAACATAATATATTCCATCTATACGACTTTATCAAAAATGAATATGGCATATAAGTGGTGTAACGAGCTTTAGAATACACCAACTGCTACTCTACAGAGGGGTAAGACCCCCGAATGGGGCCACCTGTTGTCTGAGGATGGCGACCCAGATGCTTAAGGATGGAATCCTGGTGGATGAGCAGTCCATGACATGCAACACTTCACTTAGACCCTTACTTAGGCTAGACAGGTGGTTAGAGGCCCCTTCGATCAACCTGCTGGTCATACCAAGCTCTAGCTTCTATTGATTGCCCCAAACATATCAAGCCCCAACCCTTTTTATCACATGTGTGTTAGAAGGCGGTGGCTGAGGGTCTTCATGTCCTGGGATGACGTTAAACTATCTGATGTTGAGGTTTGTAGAATGTGGAGCACTCCTTCATCACCATTGCCCCCTGTTCCCCCTTGTTCCGGAGTGGTAGTACTTGTTAGGGTCCCATGTATGGGTTAACAAAATCAGTTTATAAAAAAAAATTGAGGATACATTAAGAATGGATTTATTTCAAAACTTTTTCTGCATTAAATGACCCCACTGAGGTTTATATACCGTAAAACAAAACTAAATAAACCAAACGAGCATAACTCTCTTGATAAAAGGAAATATTGTGAAAATATCCAAATGTATGACTGTATATTGAATAGCGGCTTTTTTATAGGGAGTTATGTTGTATCATGTATATAGCAGTCCATCACAAACAACCACAGCCAAAAAACTCAAACACTTTTCATCACCCACACTATTTCCAATAAAATGAAAGATTACAGCGATAGAGAGAGAGAGAGAGAGAGAAGAGAGAGAGAGAGAGAGAGAGAAGAGAGAGAGAGAGAGAGAGAGAAGAGAGCTGGGGGAGCAACAGACAAAAAGAACAATATCAAAGACGGCCAACTGACCATGAAGCCGACCTACCACGTGACCCCAAGGAAAAGAACACAGAAAAGTAAATGACCAGTCAGTAAAAAAGAAAAAAAGAAAAAAAAACAATGAGAAAGAAATAACCACATCGAAATCTGAGAAAATAAACAAAATTAAGAACACAATATTCATTTTGATCTTTACTTTTTTCTAGGTTTCTAAGAAAACCAAATTTAACATAGAATGGAAAATACTGGACCAATCGAAACCATACGTAATAGAAAAAAAATGCTCATTGTGCACCACTGAAAAATTGCGTATTCTGCAAGGATTAAGCCCAGAACACGATTTTCTTAATAATAAAATGGAAATATTTAGAGCATTCCCACACCGAAAAAAGTTTTTGATATGGAATTGGACAAACCAAAACCTCAGACCGCCATAATTAGGAATTCACATATACATAAACGCACACAAAATAAAAAAATAAAAATCATCATAAAAACACGAGACTCAATGACGACAAATAGGAACGCCGGTGGATGAAGAAAGCAAAAGCAATATTTTGGCGACAATATATATATATATATATATATATATATATATATATAATATATATAATATATATATATTTTGGCGACAAGTTATAATATAAGAAGGTTTTGTTAAATACCACGTTTGAGATATGCAGAAGATTATCACCGGAATCACTAAAAATCATCTATGGAAGCAACTATAAAAACACTTAAAAATAAATTTGATAAAAAATAATTTAGCACCGGCAAAATAATACTTAACATCTTTAATAACTAAACGCACTAACCGAAACTCTACTTACAATAAACCTTTCTATCTTAATAAAGCCACACACACACACACACACACACAACACACACACACACACACACACACACACACACACACACAACCCTAATGGACAAAAATGTCACTCTGCTTACAAAAGGCTGAATAGAGAAAAAGATTATAGGTGCAAATAAAATATAAAGAGTTGTTTTGGTTTGTTTTTGTTTTACGGCATATCAACCGCAGGAAACGCGTGGTGTAATGGTTAAAATCATGGGAAATGGACTCGTCGCCCCGAGTTCAAATCCTGGACGTGGTAATTGCATTTCACTTAGCGCTAATACTCTTGAGAAAGGTATGAATCCTACTCTCCCTCCAGCTATGGGTAAATAGTAGGGCAGAATGGGCTCTTTAATATTGGTTAGGCAACCGGTCTAGGAGAAGGAAAACTCTGAATTCAAACCTGTTGTACTCCGCTTAAGAAATTGACCTTGTGTCACATCCTGCTCGTGCGGAGGGGTTGGTAAATATATATATCAACCCTTTTCGGGTTATTTAATGCTGGATCAAATCATTTTGATATCAGGTTGGTTAGAGTGCGTGCTGTTGCTGAAATAGTCACCCATGTAAATAATAACAGGCTCATTGCTGCTTAACTTCGGTGATCTAGTGATTTCAACGTGACTTGACACCTTTCTTTTCGTTTTAGAAGTCCGTCGCAGATGATGCTGACGTTACTTCTTTAACAGTTGTGGACCCTCTGGTGGCTAGTTAGTCCAATTCTGGACTTGCAGATGCGGTCACACACATTGCAAGGGAAGTTACCATCTGCATCTGGTAGTTCATGACGACAAAGACGTCGCCGCTCTGCTAATCTTGATATTGAGCCGCTCAGCTCCTGTGCGGCACGCGTCCTGCCAACCCTGCCTGCTGGAGGCCAGATCTTTCAGGCTTAAAGGTGTAATGGTGCATTTCTTCAGCGTCGACTATAAGTTAGAAAGATCATGATGTGATTACTTTTCAGTGAGGGCATCATGCTTCTTTGAAAATCTGCATTCTAAATATTGGCTTTTAGCTAACTTGAAAGCTGACCTCTAACACCTTTGATAAACACGCAGATCTCCCAACTCTCCTTATGTCAAATCATTTGGTTCAGCCTTTCATTTCGCGATGCAAATCTGGAAATATTTGAAGAATCCCAAGAGACGTCGCCTGTCAATTGCTGATGTTGGTACCGTCAAAGACATTGGGACACTTTTTGTATGTCTCTTCAAATTATTACCCCCCCCCCCAAAAAAAAAAAAACAACAACAAAAAACAAAAAAACAAATACAAAATCAAATAAAGAACAGACATTTGGCCACGATAAAGAAGTACTTTATTTGAGAGATTTGGAATTTTATATAAAATTAATGGTCTTTTTCTCCGAATGTTTGAGATGAGGCTTGAAGATTAGTATTATCTGCGTTATTCGGACTTTGTCCCCATCTTCATTGTTATTTGTACAACGTTTCGGCCGATATACCCTCCGGCCTCTTCAGGTAAAAAAAAAAACAACAAAAACAATACGAGTCTAGGTAAAAAAAAAAAAATTAAAATCATACATAAGTAAAATAGGTAGATATTCTAGCCAAATCAAGACATTAGGTTTATAAGTTTCCAAAATTCACTCAATTGTCCAATTGGACACATGGCCGAGTGCATAAGGCAGTTAGGTTAAGACAGTTCTAAGTGACAGTTATCTCTGGAACTCGAGTTCAATCCTGAGTGAAAGCAGTTAGAAAAATAATTAATTAAGGGTTAGGTTCAAAGTTCCGTGATGGCTCCCGAATACGACAGTTCGAAAAGAAGGTTCCCGAGTCCGAGAAGGTTCCCTAGTCCGAGAGGGTTCCCGAGTCCGACAAGAAATACCTGAAGAAGGCCGGAGGGTATATCGGCCGAAACGTTGTACAAATAACAATGAAGATGGGGACAATAGTCCGAATAACGCAGATAATACAAATGGTCTTTTATTCAAAAAGTATTAGTAATCTTATTTAAGCAAGTGTCCATTGTCAATGAATAAGTGCTTATTAGTAATTTTTAAACAATTCATTTAAATTGATGGACTTTTATTCAAAAATATTAGTAATCTAATTCAAATAAATAAGATGCCATTAGTAATCTTATTTAAATAAGATTGGTAATCACTATTACTGTTAAATTATTACCTATTAAAGATTACTAATGAACACCTATTCATTGGCATAAGATTACTAATGACAACTTATTTATTTGAATAAGTTTATTGATATTTTGAATAAAAGTCCATCTATCTTATATAAACTTGGAGATTTGGATTTATTTTATTACGGAGATTTGGAATTTTATATAAAATAGATGGACTTTTATTTTAAAATATTAGTAATCTTATTCAAATAAATAAGTGGTCATTAGTAATCTTATTTAAACAAGTGCTCATTAGTAATCTTATGTTAATGAATAAAAGCTCGTTAGTAATCTTTAATGGGTAATAATATAATAGTAATAGTGATTACTAATGTTATTTAAATAAGTAGACATTAGTTAACTTATGCCAGTATAATTGCTCATTAGTAATCTTATTTAAATAAGTCGTCATTAGTGATCTAATGGCAATAAATAGGTGTTCATAAGTAATTTTATTTAAATAATTAAGCGCACATTAGTAATCTTATTTAGATATGTTCTTATTAGTAATCTTATTTAAGTGCTCTTCTTATTTGAATAAGATAAAAGGATATGAAAACAACACAATATGCTGTTAAAGTGAAAACATTTTATAACATATTCATAGCTAATATTGAACAATATTTCGATTTTATAAAAATCATCTTCAGAGCTTGTTTATACTCCGTACTATCAAGAGCGGAGACGAAAGTCATATGAATTCAAAACGAAAACCTTGATGCTTCAAAAAAGTTATGTGGTAGTTTCAAATATGAGCACTTCCGCCACACTTATCTCGGTCACCGAATCATCACTTTTTTTGCAACATCAAGGTTTTCGTTTTGAATTCATATGACTTTCGTCTCCGCTCTTGATAGTACGGAGTATAAACAAGCTCTGAAGATGATTTTTATAAAATCGAAATATTGTTCAATATTAGCTTTGGATATGTTATAAAATGTTTTCACTTTAACAGCATTGTGTGTTGTTTTCATATCCTTTTATCTATACTCATACCGTCGGATTCATTTCCTTTCTATTAATTTATTTGAATAAATAAAGGCTCATTATTAAAACTAGCAAATATATGCACCCTCCGGGTGCAAGTATTTAGATTTTAATGTAATAAAATATTGTATTAAATTAGAAAGGCTAATGAAACTAAATAAGAATGCTGATAAAAAGATTTGAAACAGAGGGAGTATAATCGAAAAATTGAAAAACTGAAAATTACTCTTCCATCACTCTCGCCTTTCATTGTTATTTTTTTCTAATTTAAGTATTTAGTTAAAATAGGATGTAAAGAATAAAATGACAATTATTTTTTCTTGTTAATGGATTTCATTTAAGATTCATTGAAGAGATTTTTGCTCATATTCATTAAAATAAAACTAAACAATTAGAAATCAATAATACTAAGCGCATATTTAATAAAATCACATTTTTAATATCAATATGCAAATTAGAGTTCCAATTCACACTGTAAACCGCTATTTTGTTGAATATATAAATATAATTGCATGTTATTAGTATGTAGATATGGTTAACAGCATTAATAATGTAAAACAATTTTATTAATAATTGACGTTTAAATAAAAAAAATAAAATCATGGAGAATGTGATTTAAATAACTAAGGGAATTGTGACTTGAGTAGTGATATAGTTTCGGTTACAGACAAAAAAAACACACAATCTCCATTATAATAAGATGTTGGTGGAGTGACCTGTTGTCGGTATCAGCTGGACAGCGGGAAAGTCTATGATGATAATGATAATGATGAGGATGATGATGATGATGATGATGATGATCTTTCACGTTGTTTAAGACTGCTATTTCTTTAATCTCCTGTTTTTCCTCATAATATTTGGGTCCTCATTCCCCGGATGTTAATGATATTCGAATTTTGGTAGACTGTGAATTCAGAGGCGTATATCTTTACCATAGTCTACCGCATAGTTTCATGGTGGATGCTCTGCAAGAAATGAGAGAATCTGGAATAAAATGAATGAAGAAAGTAGAAGAAAAAAAAAAGAAAAGGAAGAAAAAGGAGTGAATAAAGAAGAAGAATTATGAATAAAAGGAAGCGAGAAAAAATGAAAAAGAAATGATAGAATTTGAATGAAATTAATGAAAAAAGTGGAAGAGAAGGAACAAAAGAAGAAAAAAGACAAAGGAAGTGAAAGAGAAAGAAGAATTATAAATAAAAGTAAGGGAGAAGAAAAGGAAAGGAAACGAGAGAATTTGGAATAATTAAATGGAAAAAATGAAAGAGACAGAAAAAGAAGAAGAAAATAAAGGAAAAACAAGAAACAAAAGTAATTTTACGACGAAAGAGAAAAGAAAGAAAAATAAACCTGAGGGAAAATAAAAACAAAATCAAAGAAAAAAAATAGGCCGTAGACCAAAAGGAAAATGAAATGGCTAATGAAGATGGCCGAGTGAATAATTGAAATGATCCTACTTTTGCAGTCAGTTGGTCAATTGAAAGAGGGGAGAGCCCGGGGGGGGGGGGTAATTGAAATTAAGGAGAGAAAAAAATGTACCAACCACCCCTCCTCCAAAAAAGACACAAGTGAAAAGCATAAATATGCGTACTTTTGATAACAGTCGAACAATAACGTCTTTCAATGCCAAAGAAGAAGAAGAAGAAGAAGATGGAGGAGGAGGAGAAAAGGAAGAAGAATTAATAAACCGAAGAAGAAGAAGAAGAAGAAGAAGAAGAAGAAGAAGAAGAAGAAGAAGAAGAAGAAGAAGAAGAAGATTAAATACACGGAAGAACAAGAAGAAGGAGGAAAGAAGAAGAAGAAGAAGAAGAAGAAGAAGAAGAAATATGAAGGCGAAGAATTAATAAACGGAAGAAGAAGAAGCAGAAGAAGAAGAGTGAATGAATAAACGGAAGAAAAAGATGAAGCAGAAGAAGGAGAAGAAAAATAATAATAATAATAATAAGGAGAATGAATAAACGGAAGAAGAAGAAGAAGAAGAAGAAGAAGAAGAAGAATGAATGAATGAATGAATGAATAAACGGAAGAAGAAGAATAAGAAGAGGGAATGAATGAATGAATAAACGAAAAGAAGAACAAGAACAAGAACAAGAAAAACAAGATTGAATAAACGAAAAGAAGAAGAAGAAGAAGAAGAAGAAGAAGAAGAAGAAGAAGAAGAAGAAGAAGAAGAAGAAGAAGAAGAATCGAAACAAATAATTTGTGGATTCAGTCATGAGTAGATCCTATGCACCTAATGCTCACTTCTATGATGAACAGTAAATTGCCTATTATTAAATGCAATTCATACACTTGCCCCCATTAATGTCAACGCCATGAGTGAAGAACCGCTCAAAAATAATACGCCTCCCCCATACCCCGAGAGTCTTTATTTTTCCCGCTTTTATTCCCTTACCTGCAATAATTAATGAGATATTGTGATAACATAATGAATGAAAGAAGGGACAGTTGTTATACAACGGCGGCCATTTTATGCTTGTGTTGTCATCGTTTAAAAATGGCGGCGACATGAAAGATAAATACCATCGCGGTGGTTGTTTCCTGATGGTAATTCAGAGAAAAGTATAACTAATCACTTCCTGTTGCGTTTTGTCAAGGGTGATTGATACGGTTTTCATTTAGTAAGTGTTCAAAGGGGGGGGGGGATAATCTCGTATCTAAGATTTATTTGACGAACACACGGTTGCAAAATACGATGTTTCGGATACCGATTTTTGGTTTGGTTTGGTTTGTTTTGTTTTACGGCATATCAACCTCAGTGGGTCATTTAATGCCAATAAAGTTTTGAAATAAATCTATTCTTAATGGATAATACAATTTTTTTATAAATACATTTTTTTATTTAATCGATAGATGGGACCCTAACAGGTACTACCACTCCGGGTCAGAGTGGACCAGGGAGCAATGGTGATGAAGGGGTGCTCCACATTCCCCAAACCTCCAAAACTGGAACCTCACCATCAGATAGAGTTTAACGTCATTCCCAGGACATGTAGACCCGCAGCCACCGCCTTCTAGCACCCATATGATAAAAGGGGTTGGGGCTTGCCATAAAGGCAATAGGGTTGGGAAAATCATATAGGTGCTCTACAATTTGATTCATGGTAGGTTTTACCATAGAATATAGACATGAAACAAATCAATAACATACAACATAATACCCAATAATGCTAACACATTGTTAAAACAAATTACTAAAACGTATAAATATAAATACAGGATATGTATTACTTCCTAACCGTTAGGCATGACATAACCCAGACGCGTTGATATGCCGTTAAAATCAATAAACAAACAAACAAACAATAAATTCTGTTGCCCAGTGGCGCAATTCAGTTTTCTTGACACAGCATTGTAATTTGTGTGTATTAAGCCAAAATGTGTCGTAGTTCCATTGAGGGGTTATTTGTAAAAATTGCTATATCTATATCGTAGATCTCACTAATATCTTAATAATGAATTAGTTTTTATTTTAAATCTGTAAAAATGTTGAATGTTTGAGCGGAATTGTTGTTCTACATGTATTAATTTACTGTGATCAATAGATTTGATTTAGTTTCAGAATTGCTATTTTCTTTTAGACGTCTGAAATAAAATGGCCATTCTTACTTTTCAACATATTGCTTTTGGCAGCGGGTGCAGTCGAGTAAACAAATTCCATTTTTTCTTCTTCTACAATTTGATTCATGGTAGGTTTTAACGGTTATTTTTAGCCGGGAATTCCAGTTGGTTGTTCTTGATATTGCAAAGTTGGCAGAATTCTGTGGATTTTATTGGATGCTTCTTTTCTTATTACTTTATTATCAATAAACTCTAATCAAATCCAATTTGTGAGACTGGAGACCAGCCATAAAAAGTCTAGAAAGGACCAAGTCATTCTGTCCCAATTACGCATTGGTCAGACAAGACTAACGCACTCCTATATACTCAAACAAGAACAACAACCACAATGTGAAACATTTCAAACACCTTTGACTGTTAAACACTTATTCATGGAATGCAGGTTTTTTTTACTCACATCAGAAACCGTTATTTCAATGCAAACAATATGAAAGATCTATTTGAAAATGTCAACATAGAAGACATTCTGTCCTTTTTGAAGGAAATAAAATTATAACATAGAATATAGACATGAACTTAATTAATACCATACAGGATCCTCAATGATGCTAACAGATTGTTAAAACCAATTACTAAAAAGTATAAGTATAAATACACAACATATATTACTTCCTAACAGTTAGGCCTGACATAACCCCAGACGGGTTGATATGCCGTTAAAATCAATCAACCAATCAACAGTATGTTGGTGTGTTGTATTGCCTGCTAATGGACTTCAATGAAACCACAAACACGTGTCCATAAAAATATGACCCGTCTTTATTTTTTTCGGTTTGTGGGTGGTGAGGGGCGCAGAGCGTTCACAATGAAAATGCCCGAGGGAATTGGTGATAGGAGGCGACGAGGTTATGCTCACGGCTGACTCACTGCGGACTGACCCACTTTCAAAATCCACTAATCTTTATATACGATAAATATGCCCACGCATTTTTTTAAAAATCTTTTGATCTGATAACGGACAGACTTCTTTTTTTTATATATTTCTTTATCTTTCTCTCCGCCTCCTCAGCGGAAGACTCCTCTTCCGTCTTTCCTTTTGTTATATATTTTTTCATATTCTCCCTGCTTCTTGACCGGAAGACCTCTCTCCCGTTCTCCCTTTTTTTGAAAAATACATTTCTTTATCTTTCTCTTTTGTCTTTGCGCCAGAAGATTTCTCTTCCGTTGCACGAGAGGCAACATTCTTTATTGTGCATCAAACTCTCGTTTTTGTTTATCTATCTACAGTGGAAATAAACGAAGCGGAGATCGTCTTGGGCATGTGTATTTGCGAGAAGTGCTAGACCATCTGTGTAATCGGCATCCATTATAGTTTCTGCGGGATATCATCTGCTTCTTGGCTTTTTTTTTCTGTGTGTGAAACTGTTTTATACTGGAACTAGCAACGGCTACCCGGCATCGCCTGGATAGAGGGGAATTTTTTAAAGTTCGTCCCGCAGATCCATTATTACTGAATCGTGACTTGAATCCTCGTGGGATGTCATATTTAAATCTGTATGTAAAATAAAGACATTGTATTGATCCAGCTACTCTGAAAAGAAATGTTAATGTCTACTATCTAAAATATCAAATGAAAAAAAAAATCCTTGCTGTTATCATTTAAATTTTATTTTTTAATTATCTTCACGAATATAAATCAAATCTCTATTATTTTTGCTCAAGAACCAAGCCTTGGTGATATTTAATGTGTATATATTTATTTTGTCGTTGATTGTTTTATTTTCGAATTTCCTCCGGACATACACATACACACAACTGTCTTTTATATATGTATAGATATATAATGTTCGAGATATTTGCCTCATACCCCACTTGTATGGGCTGGGCATAAGGTCTCGTTTTAACGTGGGACCACCCACTAGCCGAAGCTCATGGGTTGGAAAGAACACAAATTGCATCGATCCCTTCGACATTCCCCCTCAAGGGGAGCGCCTCAGGCGCTGGGCAATAAACCCAGCCCTGCCCCTTTAAGTCAAGGGGGCAGGTATTGCCTGGGGGGATAGCCCCCTGGGATCGACGCTATTTACTTGTAAGGTCCAGCGGCCGAAGCTCACTGGACCCCCGGTTGAAACTGGAAGTTCGATATGTTGGACGTATTTTGATATAAAGATAAATAAGTAAAGTCAACGGGGCGGCCTAAAGTCGGTAACAGCCAGTAAGCGAGGGAGTCTATCCCCTTTTCACTAGCGCTAGACCAAGGAGATTGTCTTTTAGCATCTGGGGTGGAGCGCCACACCTACCATCCGCTCCTTACTTTACCGCACAGATCCCTGTGCTACTTATACGCTGAGTTGGCGGGGGCTGGTATTGAACTAGGAACCTTGTGGTCTCTAGCCGAACGCTCTACCGACTGAGCTAACATACCAAGTGTGTCTGAAAAGTAGTGGGACTATTATCACAAACAATTCATTTAAAATCCAAACAACAAACTAAATCTTTTCTCATCCAAAGTATCTTGAATATAATGCCCTTTTCCATCCGTCTCTGTCAGGCTTCTATGCTCAGCTGGAAGCATTCTTCTTGTATGTCTCTCGGCTCCGTTGTTACTGACCTCTTGATGGCCTCAACGCATTCAAAACGGATCCCCTTTATGAGCCTCTCCGGCTTGGGAAAAAAGAAAGAGAAATCACAATTTGTCCTGCCATAAATATCGTCCCTTCCCGCGCATTTCCCAAGCTGAAGACACACCTCCTAGTGCTAAGAATCGAAATCTAAACTAGACTGTTTTCGTAACGATCTTTGTAACGTTCGGTATTTACCGTACCCCCCCCCCCACACACCACCACCACCACCACCACCAGGTCAGTTTTTTTTATCAAGCAATGACAATACTCGAACACGAGTTTGCTGCCATCATCTACCTATCTATTTTGTGTTCATATCTATCTATCTATCTATCTATCCATCTATCTATCTATCTATCTCTCCATCAGTTCATATTTATCCATCGATATATCTGTTTATGTCAGTCTGATATATATATCCATCTATCTATCTTTGCATTCATCTAAGTCTGTTCATACTTATCTATCTATCTATCTATCTATCTATCTATCTAGATGGTGTCTGTTCTCCAAGGCATTTTTACTTGGGAAAATAACCCAGTTTCGAGAAGTAAAACAGGACACCGAGAAGATAAGTATAGAATGATTACTGTTAGGTCTTCAATCCTTTTAGATCGAAACCCTCAACGCTACATAATGGATGAAAAATGAATTCTCTTTAATATTTCTGCTGAATCTTTCTGGATTAAACATGTTTTGAAAGGAAAGTGTATTTGGCTGAGTTAATGTTCGAACACAAGGTATTTTTTTTAATGAGGGAAGCCACGCAAAAACCGAAGCTCAGGCGATGTCTAGTGCAAAGAATACATTGATCCGTCGGCATTCCACTTGTGGGGCGCCCCAAGAACTGGGCAATTAACCTAACTCTGCCCCATTTAGATGAGGGAGCAAGTGCAGCCTGAGGTGACGGTCCTCTTAAATAGAGCGATTAACTTTTCTATATGTTGAAGCCTCCAAACTGAAAACCACAGAAGGACTCCGAACGGTTTTCCGATTGCTCCAAACTGAAGCAAACAAGTAAATGGATTCGTCCGTCTTGGACGAATCCATTTACGCCAAGAAAAGATACGATAAGCTCTTCCACAACAGCTATGGATAAATAGTAGGGTAGACTAGGCTCTTTAACCTTGGTTAGGTAACCAGTCTAGGAGAAGGAAAACTCTGTAGTCAAACCTGGTAAACTCCGCTTAATAAAATTGACATTGTGTCACATACTGCTCATGCGGAGGGGTTTTGTATATATAGATATATCAGTGAAAATGATAGAAATATGTGAATCAAATTGAAAAAATAAATTGTTGGTCAGTAAACAGTTTTTTATAAATTATCAGTAAAAAAGAAAAAAAATGTCTGTAATTAAAAAAATGAAAAAAAAAATGCAATGAAACAGAAAAGAACAGAATTAGGGAAATACGTGGAAAGAAAAAAGAAGGAACTTATTTTAAAAATGAAACAAAAAGAAAGTAAAAATGAGTTCAACTCAAGGAAGAAATAATAACAGATGAGAACAAAAACAGAAATAAAGAAAGAAAGAAAGAAGAGAATAAATCTAATTATGATGGAGGTGTAATGGTTGGAGTCGTAGGATGTGGACCCCTCGACCAGAGTTCAAATTCTAGACGAAGGTACAATTTACATAGCGCAAATACTTTCGTTCGTTTGTTGGTTGGATTTTACAGCATGTCTTTATTCTATTCATTCTTAATAGGCATACAACATATTTCTGAACCAATTGTTTAAACTCAATTAAAAATAAACACACTATTTCTATTTAACCCATACATGGGACCCAACCAAGTACTACAACTCTGAGTCAGAGTTGATCTGGGAGTACTGGTAATGAAGGGATACTCCAGATTCCCTAGACATGACCAAGCGATTGATTTGAGGGAGCCCTCTCCGACCCCGAGTCTAGCCTAAGAATGGACCAAAGTAGAGTGTTATATGTCATGGACTGCTCAACCACCAAGGGTCCATCCTTAAGCATCATGGGTTTGCATCCATGACTAACAGGAGATTCCATTCGGGGGTCTCATCCCTCTGGAGAGGTGCAGTCGGTGAATTTTACAGTCTCTGCCGATAAGGCGAAACATTTTCCTGGTACGTGGTACGTAATCTAGGTAGATTATAAACAGAAACTAAAAAATAATAAAAATTGACCTGTTAGGTCACCCATTGAGCTCTGGCTTGATATATCTTATCAGGAAATAAAGTGAGTTTGCAAATCGAATTAGATTAAATAAATAAATACGGCCGGAGAATTTGGAAAAAGATTAAAATTTATTAAGTTTAATTACACAAAACACATTCTAAAATTTGTAATTAAATTAGAAACTGACCCGTCTCTTACTATACATTCTGCCTGTCACTTTTCCCTCTCTCTATATATATGTGGATTAAGTACTTCTTATATATATTAATTTCTCACTGAGTGCAAAGAGAGAGTTTGGAGAGTGAGAAGGGGAAATTGAGCTTCCCATTTTATTTGTATGTTAATTTTCATCACCGGGCAAAATGTTACATAATTGTTAGGAACCTAACACTTACTTACAGTAGTGTAGAAACCAAATTGGCTGTTATAAGTTGCAGTCGGCGGCCTTGAAGGATTGAGTGACACGGCTTGACCTCATCCTGATCCTTCTGGGGGATACTGTGAAAATCGGTGGAGAAGACCCTTTTCCTGTTTAGATTAGAAAGAGAGTTTAGTCAGTATCGGCCAAACCACGAAAGTGGTAAGTAGTGTTAAGCGCATGGCCGACTCAATCTGCGCAGGTAGTCTGGTGGGGATTTCGGAATAAAATATGATCTAAAGCAAATCGAAGTCTTGTGTTATTATCTAAAAACTACCAATGATACAGGGCTTCTGATAAAGAGAAATCCACAATGGAAGACCAGACACGAAGTCCCCAAGACGAAGTTCAGACGCTAGATGAAGAACGTAAGATACCAAAGATTAGCAGAAGAATAATATAAGTAAAGAGAGTATACAACAAAAAGTTAAGGTCTGACTGGAGGAGGATTAACATAAATAGAACCAATCAGAATGGAAAACATAACTCAATCTCAGAACTAAGGAATATTTTAGTATTTATTTGGTTTTATTAAACTAAATAGGAGAAAGTCTTTAGGAAACAATTCTTGATTCACCCAGCTTTAGTATAATAATAGATAATTGATTCAAATGTATTTTCTTGAAAGACTATAGTGATACCGTCAAAAAAATCTGTGTCCTCATCAGGTGAATGAACCATTGATTTTGTGTCTTTGTAGAGCTTCATTATAAGAGCAACGTATTAAAGGGGTTAATACAAAATAACTTAAAATATTTGGCATTGAATAATTATCTCTAAATATGTCAATGATTAAGAAAATAAATTGTTTCTTTAAAGTGATTAGTTGAATGTAAATTTTTAAAAAATCAAATCATTTTAGGTAATTTTAAAAATTCATTTAAACATGACTGGAATTCTTTAAAAAAAACATCCTATTTAATCTGAAAGAAAATAATTCGAAATATGAGTTAGATATAAAATACATCTTTTTCAAAATTTAATTATTTCTATTTCTTTGTGCTTCAATATCTCGTTATTTATGCTTGTTTAAATGTACACAGTTTGTAATTTGATAAAGGAAAAACAATTTAATTGTCATTTGAATTATTACGTGTTAAATAAAAAAATTAAAAATTTACTCAATTAAATTCATTCAACAATTTACTACGCTCGACGACATTACTCAAAGAATTCATTCATAAATGTAATCTTATAAAGATATATTTGTATGTTTTATATTTTTATTGATACATATATACATACATATATGCATATATGAATATATATATGAATATATATATATATTTATATATGTGTGTGTGTGTGTGTTTGTGTGTGTGTGTGTGTGTGTGTGTTTGTGTGTGTGTATTTGGGCAGCATTCTTTCATTTATACATATAGAATGAAACAAAAGGCACGTGTCCTGTTTACCAATTTTATTAACAATTTTTTTCAAGCTTTCTAGCGAACGTTTTTACATTTGGGTGGAATACGTAGATTAGTCCAACAAAGTTTATATCCCAAGTACTTTCGGCACTTCGAAGTGCCATTATCAGGGATGATCTGTTTATTTTCCAGTTTTTTCAAGTTAGTAGTCGAAGTGCCGAAAGTACTTGGGATATGATCTTTGGTGGACTAATCTACGCATTCCATCCAAATGTAAAAATAGTTGGTCAGAAAGCTTGAAAAGATCGTTTAATTCCACACACACACACACACACACACACACACACACACACACACACACAGACAAATATATATATCACTATGTCTCTTGCTTATTTTTTTCCATCTCCTAATATCTATCTTAGTATTTCCTTTAAATCTATCGAGCTATCTATCTATCTATCTATCTATCTTCTATCTATCTATCTATCTTAGTATTTTCTTTAAATCTATCTATCTATCTATCTATCTATCTATCTATCTTAGTATTTTCCTTTAATCTATCTATCTATCTATCTATCTATCTTAGTATTTCCTTTAAATCTATCTATCTTCTATCTATCTTAGTATTTTCTTTTATCTATCTATCTATCTATCTATCTATCTAATCTTAGTATTTTCCTTTAAATCTATCTATCTATCTATCTATCTTAGTATTTTTCTTTAAATCTATCTATCTATCTAACTTATATTTTCCTTTAAATCTATCTATCTATCTATCTATCTTAGTATTTTTCTTTACATCTATCTATCTATCTTAGGATTTTCCTTTTAATCTATCTATCTATCTATCTTAGTATTTTTCTTTAAATCTATCTATCTATCTATCTATCTATCTATCTATCTATCTTAGGATTTTCCTTTTAATCTATCTATCTATCTATTTATCTATCTTAGTACTTTCCTTTAAATCTATCTATCTATCTATCTATCTATTATCTTATTGTTTCTTAAATCTATCTATCTATCATCTATCTTTGTTTCTTTAAATTTATCTATCTATCTATCTATCTATCTTAGTATTTTTCTTTAAATCTATCTATCTATCTGTCTATCTATCTATCTTAGTATTTTTTTAAAATCTATATATCTATCTATCTATCTTAGTATTTTACTTTAAATCTATCTATCTATCTATCTATCTATCTATCTATCTATCTATCTTACTATGTTCCTTTAAATCTATCTATCTATCTATCTATCTATCTATCTATCTATCTATCTAGTATTTTCCTTTAAATCTATTCTATCTATCTATCTATCTATCGATCTATCTATCTATCTATCTTAGTATTTTCCTTCTATCTATCTATCTATCTATCTATCTATCTGTCATCTTAGTATTTTCCTTTAATCTATCTATCTATCTATCTATCTATCTATCTTAGTATTTTCCTTTAAATCTATCTATCTATCTATCTATCTATCTATCTATCTATCTTAGTATTTCCTTTAAATCTATCTATCTATCTATCTATATCTTAGTATTTCCTTTAAATCTATCTATCTATCTACTATCTATCTATCGACCTATTTTCCTTTAATCTATCTATCTATCTGTATTTTCCTTTATCTATCTATCTATCTATCTATCTATCTTAGTATTTTCCTTTAAATCTATCTATCTATCTATCTATCTATCTGTCTATCTTAGTATTTTCCTTTAAATCTATCTATCTATCTATCTATCTATCTTAATATTTCTCTATCTATCTATCTATCTATCTATCTATCTTAATATTTCTTTAATCTATCTATCTATCTATCTATCTTAGTATTTCCTTTAAATCTATCTATCTATCTATCTATCTATCTATCGACCTTAGTATTTTCCTTTAATCTATCTATCTATCGATCTATCTTTCTATCTGTCTTAGTATTTTCCTTTAAATCTTTTTATCTGTCTTAGTATTTTCCTTTAAATCTATCTATCTATCTATCTATCTATCTATCTTATTATTTTCCTTTAAATCTATCTATCTATCTATCTATCTATCTATCTATCTATCTATCTAAGATTTTCCTTTTCTCTTCTATCTATCTATCTATCTATCTATCTTTTTTAATCTATCTATCTTAGTACTTTCCTTAAATCTATCTATCTATCTATCTATCTATCTATCTATCTATCTATCTATCTTAGTATGTTTCTTTAAATCTATCTATCTATCTATCTATCTATCTATCTATCTATCTATCTTAGTATTTTCCTTTAAATCTATCTATCTATCTATCTATCTATCTATCTATCTATCTATCTATCTATCGACCTTAGTATTTTCCTTTAAATCTATCTATCTATCGATCTATCTTTCTATCTGTCTTAGTATTTTCCTTTAAATCTTTTTATCTGTCTTAGTATTTTCCTTTAAATCTATCTATCTATCTATCTATCTATCTAATCTATCTTAGGATTTTCCTTTTAATCTATCTATCTATCTATCTATCTATCTATCTTAGGATTTTCCTTTTAATCTATCTATCTATCTATTTATCTATCTTAGTACTTTCCTTTAAATCTATCTATCTAATCTATCTATCTATCTATCTATCTATCTATCTATCTATCTATCTTAGTATGTTTCTTTAATCTATCTATCTATCTATCTATCTATCTATCTATCTATCTATCTTAGTATTTTTAAAATCTATCTATCTATCTATTTACCTATCTTAGTACTTTCCTTTAAATCTATCTAATCTATCTATCTATCTATCTATCTATCTATCTTAGTATGTTTCTTTAAATCTATCTATCTATCTATCTATCTATCTATCTATCTATCTATCTTAGTATTTTTTTAAAAATCTATATATCTATCTATCTATCTTAGTATTTTCCTTTAAATCTATCTATCTATCTATCTATCTATCTTAGTATTTCCTTTAAATATATCTATCTATCTATCTATCTTAGTATTTTCCTTTAAATCTATCTATCTACTATCTATCTAGTATTTTTCCTTTAAATCTATCTATCTATCTATCTATCTTAGTATTTTCCTTTAAATCTATCTATCTATCTATCTATCTTCTATCTACTTTAGTAATTTTTCCTTTTAAATCTATCTATCTGTCTATCTTAGTATTTTTCCTTTAAATCTATCTATCTATCTATCTATCGATCTATCTATCTATCTAGTATTTTCCTTTAATCTATCTATCTA
>CM042162.1:5294373-5326873 GCA_023376005.1 Doryteuthis pealeii
AAATCTCGTGCCATTTTGGGTTCTTCCTTGCAATCATTATCAGTTCTTCATTTGTTTGTTTATTTGTTTCTTTTTCTTTCTTTCTTTCTTTCTTTCTTTCTTTCTTTCTTTTTTTTTTACCCTTTTCATACGTTGTATTCATTCTATCTTCTTTTCCTCGTTTGTTTGTTTCTTTCTCTCTTTCTTTTTTCGTTTGATTTCTTTCTTTCTTTCTTTCTTTCTTTCAATATTCTTATACTTTCTTTTCATCTTAGCAAAAACGAATTTCTTACACAGAACTTACATTCATCAATTCTGTACGGACACAGAAGTTATTTGCATTTGGGAAACGTATGCATTCAAATGTTCTCTGTATCATCATCATCATCATCATGTAGCGCAAGCAGCACGGATATCCATGATTCTCTCACCAACCTTCCCTATGATTCATTTCCCCTGGGAAGTCCTCTGTGTAGCTACCAATATGCTGTTAAAGTGAATAAATCGAATATAAATCGAAATATTGTTCAATATTAGCTATGAATATGATATAAATCTTTTCCCTTTAACAGCATATTGTGTTGTTTTCATACCCTTTTATCTATACTCATATATATATATATATATATATATATATATATATATATATATATATATATATATATATATATATATATATATATATATATATATATATATATATATATATTTATATAATATATTATATATATATATATATTATATATATATATATATATATATATATATATATATTATATATATATATATATATATATATATATATATATATATATATATATATAGAACATTAAAAACTGGAGGAAAGAATTATGGCTAATTTAGGTACCTTGAAATTCTTACCGGGTATCCTGCTACTAAACAACAATAAAATAAGAAGGGTGGAAATTACCCAATAAAGTAGAGATGAAATTTATAAGAGTTTAATTTAGAGACAGTCTTGGGTAAGAAATTTGATGGTTCTTGAATCTTTTAATTAAAATGCTGGTTCTCATGAAGCAATAAATGATTAACTTGCTTAATTATTAAATCATAAACGAATAGCGCCAATTAATTGACATTTAATTAAAAGTTTAAACAACTTTTCACGTTTATGATTGGTTATTCTTAGCCTTTCAAAATGAATATAATTGGATAAGAAAACTAAGAGAAGCGCCCGCAGCTTATATATATATATATATATATATATATATATATATATATATTATAATATATTAATGATTTGAAGGCAATTACAATGCGTATAAAAAATAAAAATAAAAAGATGTTATTTTTGTCTTATCGATTTCAAAGTAGAAACTTCATCTTCAGAGTTGAATATCAGAAATGTACTTGCTTAAGTATTTTTTGTGTGGTTATTTTTTTTTCCTTATTTTCTTTTTCCTCTTGTTTTTTTTCTTCTTTCTCCTCCTTCCTTTTTTCTTTATGTTATGAATGAAATGGGCGAATAACTGTAATTTCTTACTTTTTTAAATATCTGTTGAGAACGAATTTTATACGCATTTTAATTGCCTTCAAATCATTAATATATTATAACATACTTAACTATGCTTAAAGCAAATTATCAATAAATTTATCACAGAAAATAAGAAATCTGCGAGAAATCTGATGAAGATGTATTGAAACAGATCGAAACACTGCAGCGTAGGGGAATAAACATTACTCGTTTTATGAAATTGTGCTTTTTCAAATTTTCATAATATTACATACTGTCGGATTCAATTCCACTTTCTCTTCGCACGCACACACACACACACACACACACAGATATATTTATATATATATATCAAATTTCATAGATAGAGGAATCACATAAATGATATTGATAATTGAATTATATTACCATGACCAGACAATTCGGCAAACACCATGTTCGACATCCGGAGCACTGGACAGCTGTTTCGACCACCTTTGGTCTCATCAGCAGTGCATACCACAATCTCCGCCACTAGAGATTGAACCAGTGGTCCACAGAGTGAAGAGCGGAAAGTCTACACTGGGCCACCAGCCCACGCCACAAACGGGGAATGCCAAATCATCTAGTCAATGGTAATGGTAATTCAAACGCAGTCACTTAACCTATATTTGTCGTGTATCCCATCGCAAGATTACAGGGGACAATGTCAACTCCAGGACAACGACTTCCCAATTCGGGGCTCGAATCCACGGAACACAACCTAATGGCAAGGTTGTATATATATATATATATATATATATATATATATATATAGAGAGAGAGAGAGAGGAGAGAGAGAGAAAGAGAGGGAGAGAGAGAGAGAGGGAGAGAGATAGGGGGAGAGAGATAGACAGATATATAGATTTTTAAAAAGATTTTAAGTGTTATGTTTTAAGGGATGGAAATTATTATTGGTTGTAGTGTTGATGTTCGAACATTTCGGTTTATATAGAAAACTTTTTCAGGACAATATGAAACAAGGAAAAAATATTTTTTGTTGCTAAAAAGATGATGGATGTTTTGAATGAATTGAGTTTTGAAAATATGTAGAAAAACATATTCCTATATATATATATATATATATATATATATATATATATATATATATATTGTTAAATAATGCAGCCATTTTTCTGTCTGCAAGTTTTGTCCTTTGTTTTTTCATATTGCCGGATTATTTTTGTAATATTGGCGAAAATTGGCTGATGTATTTACCATATGTCATAGACCAAGTACTTTATGCCCTATCGTGGACCATCTTCAAGGTATTTTGTAACCGTACAACAATGGACTATTCCATTTTCCATTTATATAGGTTGTGTTTATTATTGTTGTTGTTATTATTATTAGTGTTATTTTTATTATTATTGCTATTATTATTACTACTTTTGCTATTATAATTTTATAGTAATTATAGGCATTTTAGAATGTTGGTGCTATTATCAAAGTTTATTTTGTTTAGTATCTTTTTGTATCTAATATGCAGTGCTTCTAAGATTTTTAGTCGTTGTTTACATGATTGTGTTTCTATAATGGTAGTGTTATCGTTAAGTATTTTCCGGAATTTATTATTGGGACATGAGTGTGATTTTAGGTGTTGGGCTATTGAGCTATTGTCTGTAAGGTGCATTGTAAGCCGTCTGGAATATTATAAAATAGACGAAAATATAATTAAAACATTAATTAAAAATAATATATTCCCTAATGACCCTAGTAAAAAAATCAAACTTATAGTATACTATTAAAAATCTAAAACATTAAGCCTAATCATTAAAACATAATTCCCCTCCCCCTCAGTTGCACCGTTATAAAAAACCAATGTGGTATATCTATTTAAATGTCCATTAGGAAAATGTATCTCTTATAAAAATATATATATATACATTGGTGTAACCACAACTACCCTTTCCAGACGGCTTACAATGCACCTTACAGACAATAGCTAAAAATCGTCTGTTAAAACAACCGGATATTGACGGTGTAAATGAAAAACGTCCTTTCTTAATCGAGATCAAAAAGGGGTGCCTAAAGGTCATATGGTACGTTTGGTTTTATCTTCATCGAAATGATGAGGTCTGATTTTAGTTTGCTTTGCAGTTCCTTACAACCGTAACAAATGAATCAGTAGAAGAGACGCCATTATCGGCTTCTCACTGTCAACGGATTCAAGTTTTATTTATTTCAGATCTTTACAGATATCCACAACCGTATTTCTGCCTATGATCAAACCTTCTATTTTAATTTAAATCTAGTAATCTAAAGAAAGGACTTACCATAAGCAGGTACAAGAATTATTAACAGAAATAAAAGTAAACAAGGTTAACTACAATAGTAATTTCTGTTTCTCAGGAAAGGTACAATGCGAATATAGAATGTATATTCGGGTTAATATCTTTTATTGGTGCAATATATGAAATGTAAGTTAAGTGTACAAAGTGTTTGTGTAATAGTTCGTACAGTTCATACTAAAGGTTCATAGTAAAGTTGCCAAGACAAACCCTCGGCGGGAAGTATTATATAATGTATAGGACAAGGGTTACTTAGCTCTGTAGAATTGTATTCTGTAATTGTTTCTTGTTGCAGTAGTCTGTTGAGTTGTCAGTTTGCCTGTTCTGTTCGTTGAATTTGTCTGTTGAGTTGTCAGGTCTTACCCCTGTGGGTGCCTAGACTGATGATGCTGACCGTAATTCGGCCGCTGCAAAAAAAACTGGTCCGACTTCAGTGCCTGCGGATTCTGTTCTCATGATTTAGGGCTACCTGCCCCCTGGCGTCTGATTCCAGGAACTGATTAAGGGGCAGATAACCCAAATTTCCGATATTATGTCATCAGCGAGTTTGAACTCCAGACGTACCCTTATGTTCAATTTCTGACTAATACTCTTGGGAAATGTTTCGACCTATTCATCCTCCCAGCCATGGGTTAAATTTCATACATTGATTTCATTTTTTATTAAATAATAACCCGTTTATCATTTCATTATAATGGAGATTCGAAATCTGTCTCTAACCGAAACTGCACTGCTTACGTTATAATACCCTCAGGAATTGCATAACTCTATCAATGAGTATTTAGTTTAGATTCAAAATCATTAATTTATCAATTTTCTACAACCAATCATAATCTTATTTATTAACGATATGAAAATATGAGTTAGATTTGCCTCAAAACAGCCCATGTTATCAGTACGTTTAAAATCTGGCAATGTTTCTTATATATCACTAAGAATTATAAGTAAAGTCGTCGGAGAGGCCTAATGTCAGTATCAGCCCACAGTGAGGGAGTCTATCCCCTTTTCAATAGCGCTAGACCAAGGAGAATATTTTAGCGTCTGAGGTGGTGCGCCACACCTACCATCAGCTCCTCACTTTACCGCACAGATCCCTGTGCTACTCATACGCTGATTTGGCGAAGACCGGTATCGAACCAGGAACCTTGTGATTCCTAGCCGAACGCTCTACCGACTGAGCTAAACCGGCCCTAGGTTTACATAATATATGGTATGGTTAATTTGCACACTGCTTTTAACAAAACCGGGTTTGATGAATAATTATTTCGTGTTATTGATCTCTAATATTAGTGTTATATTCTCCAAGAAATCAAAATCAATCCTATGAATTATTTTAAATAGAAACCAATTAAAATATAATTTAAATTAGTGTATTCTTATTTATATGCATTCTTATTTAATTTCGTTAGTCTTTCTAATTCAATATATTTCATTGTATTACAATTTAAATAATGAAGACCTGAAGCGTATATTCTTGCTAGGTCTACTAAATATCTTATCCACAAAACATTGGAACAAAGAAAGAAAAAAATGAGTGGTTTCGATTTAGAGATTTCAGTTGGAACTTTCGAATCGAAATGGTTGTCGATTTTATTTTTGTTTTGGCGGGGTTTCAAAAAACAACAACAAAAGGCGCCAAAAACAAACAAACAAACAAACCGACAAATAGACAAACCGGTTTACGACAAACGACAAGTTTCATTTTCCTGTCAGTAAATATTAACGAAACTATTTCCTTAAAAAGCATTTTGAGCGAGCGAAGATGTCATCGTGAAAGAACTTCCCAAGGAACCGTGGCGCTGTTTCATGAAGAGATTTTGTATTTACTGTCTTCTCGAAGCTTCGGAAGTGTTCTTACTTTGATCTTCGATCAAAAATGACAGGCGGAACGCAAGGTGATTCAATTTGTCAGCTCACACGGGGGAAATTACGCTCAAAGGTGATAACAACGTTGCTTCTATTTGATTTTGAACAAAAAAAGAAATGAAATAAAATGAATAAAACATAGAAGAAGAAAACAAAAGAGACAGTTTTATAAAAGACATTTTGCTTTTTAAAGTCAGCTTCAAGGCGTTTATTGATTATAAGATCCGCCATTTCGAAGTCACTTCAAAGATCAAATGTTGAATATAAAGTTTATGCTTATACGCAATATGCAGCATAATATAATTCACTCATAACTATATCTATAATTGGGAAGAGTTTGTCTGTCTCTCCTTCAAGTATTTTTAGGTATATTTATTAACTAAGCGTAGCTTAGATGTGGCACAAGGCAAGGAGTACAGGGCACCGGTGAGAATCGACAAGTGTGTCTGTCTCTCCTTGTTGGAATATTTTAAAATATAGTTATGTACTAAGCGTAGGATAGATGCGGCACAAGGCCAAGAGTACAGAGCACCCAGTGAGAATCGAAGCGTGTGTCTGTCTCTCCTTGTTGGAATATGTTTAAATATAGTTATTTATTAAGCGTAGGATAGATAGGGCACAAGGCCAAGAGTACAGAGCACCCAGTGAGAATCGAAGCTTGTGTCTGTCTCTCCTTGTTGGAATATTTTTAAATATAGTTATTTATTAAGCGTAGGATAGATGGGGCACAAGGCCAAGAGTACAGGGCACCCAGTGAGAATCGAAGCGTGTGTCTGTCTCTCCTTGCTGGAATATTTTTTAGGTATAGTTATTTACTAAGCACAGCATAGATGCGGCACAAGGCCAGGAGTACAGGGCACCCAGTGGGAATCGAACTCACTAACAATGGTTTCTTAATCTCTCTGGATAACCATTACACCACATGAAGTGCACAGTATTTTTAGGTAAAGTTATTTACTAAGCTTAGCTTAGAAGTGGCACAAGGCCAGAAGTATGGGCGCCCAATGAGAATCGAACTCACTAACAATGATCTGAAAATCTAGCTCGCTAATTATTACACTACGTAAGGTGCCCAGTATGTTTAGGTATGAGGTGTGCTAAAGACTGCAACTTATATTTATAGACTGTTCCAAAACAGCAGTGGCTTAATCAGCCAATCAAAAACGCTCAAACATGTATTTAATTTAAAGGCGTGAATAAATTGTCCTACAATTACTCGCTGGAAGGACTACTTAAGGGAGGACCGAACAACAGACTAGGATTATACAACTTTCTACTTCAAGATAGGATCAACTCTGATCCAACTTCTTTCTACTTCAAGACAGATCAAAGGGGACAACTCCTTCACTATCTAGCTGATACTGAAATTAGGCCACCCCGGCTACTTTACTTTTTATATGATATCAAGCATTCCTTTCGAATACAAACTATTTGCAAACATATCTATTTAACCCATAGATAGAAAACTAAAGGTAGTACCACTCCAGGTCAGAGTGTACCCGGGAATAAAGAAAATGAAGGGGTACTCCATATTCACAAGATCTCCAGAACTGGTATCTCATCATCAGATGCCGTTTGGTGTCTTATCTAGGACAATTAGTTTTAGGGGGTCTTACACGCCAGCAAGGTGGAGATACAGTCATCATATTCTAAACCTCGCCAACAGGGTGATTTTGTATGTTGACAATATTACACTCTAATTAGATTGTCTGCCTGTCTGTCTGTCTGTCTGGGGATGCAATTGAAAACAAAGCTATTTACCAAGATCGAACAAAACTATTCTACTATTTCTCTGAATGTTTGAGATGAGGCTTGAAGATTAGTATTATCTGCGTTATTCGGACTATTGTCCTCATCTTCATTGTTATTTGTACAAAGTTTCGGCCGATATACACAATTGGACACATGGCCGAGTGGATAAGGCAGTTAGGTTAAGACAATTCTAAGTGACAATCATCTCTGGAACCCGAGTTCAATCCTGAGTGAAAGCAGTTAGAAAAATAATTAATTAACACAACTCCTACCCCAGCTATGGTTAGCAGAATGAGAACAGGATACCCCCGTGGAATAAATAAAGGGTTAAGTTCAAAGTTCCGTGATGGCTCCCGAATACGACAAGAAAGTTCCCGAGTTTGAAAAGAAGGTTCCCGAGTCCGAGAAGGTTCCCGAGTCCGACAAGAAATACCTAAAGAAGGCCGGAAGGTATATCGGCCGAAACGTTGTACAAATAACAATGAAGATGGGGACAATAGTCCGAATAACGCAGATAATACCAAAACTATTCTAGGGTAAAATTCTACGAATGGCGGTAGTTAAATGGACCACTGAATTAATTTGGTAGAAACTATGGTATAAATTACCGGTGGTTGTATGTGTATGTAAATAGGCTAAGGGGAATAACAGAAATTATTATCATTTCGTCGTTGGTTGGTTAAAATGCATGGATTTCCGTTACGACATTTTCACAATAAAAAAATTGAGTGATAGGTACTGCTATCCAATGGTGAGTAATATGAAATTTAAAAAGCGTTTACTTAAATTTATTCGGATGCAATATAAACACTGGCAATTACGTGAACACACACACAGACAAACACACACACACACACACACACACACACACACATATATATATATATATATATATATATATATATATACATACAGGTATGTCATAAGAGTATCAATCTGTATTTACCAAGATAGAAATGACCAATGAATGGAATGTTAATTTTTTCAGAATAAAAGGTGTGTAATAAAAGTGCCGAGTTTGAAGCTGTATTTACCAAGATAGAAATGAACAATGAATGGAATGTTATTTTTTTAGAATACAAGGTGTGTCATAATGTACAAAAAATCTCAATACTTTTTGACACACCTTGTATATATATATATATACACACATATATATATATATATAAATATATATATATATATATATATATATATATATATATATATATATAGAGAGAGAGAGAGAGACAGAGACAGAGAGAGTGAGAGAGAGAGATACATATAGATTTATAGGACTCTGACAGGTACTATCACTCTGGATCAGCGTGGAGCGTGGAGTAATGGCAATGACGGAGCACTCCACACTTTTCAGACCTGCAGACATAGTGCTTCACCATCCTATGCAGTTTAGTGGCATACCAAGGGCATCACCCTTTCTTTTTCGTTTTTTTTTTGGTAGGTTGGGGAGTCAATCTTACTCGTCTGCAGGAGATACAGTCAGCGTATTCTAAGACCCAACGAGAGGGTATTGGTTATTTTCCTCGTACCTCACTTGTACAAGGTCAGGCACAAGGCCTTATTAACGTGGAACCACCCACAAACCGAACCTCATGATGTGGTGGGTGCAAAAATGTGTTGATCCCGTCCGCATTCCCCCTCAAGGGGGCACCTCAGGCCCCGGACAATAAACCCAGCACTGCCCCTTTAAATCGAGGGGGCAGGTGTTGCCTGGGTGGATGGACTCCTGGGATCTACGCTAGCCGTAGCCGCCAGCGGCAGCCAAAGCCGAGTCTGAAGTCGACAGCGGCAGCCGAAGCCGAGTCCGAAGTCGCCAGCGGCAGCCGAGGCCGTAGCCGCCAGCGGCAGCCGAAGCCAGCGGGAGAGTGTTAGATATAGTTATTTATAAAAATGACTTCGAATTGACGGGTTAAAAAACAGCGCTTCGAATAGAAAGTATTGTGCTATGTTTATAATGAAAGATGACATTTTAAGATCAACTTGGATATTAAGGGATTATACGTTTCAAGTGAAATAGAGGCCTACACCAAAGTATTAAGGTATTTTTAGATAACAAGAACAATTTATGAGTTGGGGATCAAAGGTTTTAGAAAAGAATAATATTTTATACGAACGATCAATACTTTAAATTCATTGGGATCAATTTTGCAGATTAATACGATACACGGGCTTTTCTTTTCTTAAGAGTTTAATATCTGTCTCCCTCTCTCTCTCTCTCTCTCTCTCTCTCTCTCTCTCTCTCTATTTCCCCCCCTCTCTCTCTCTCTTTCTCTCTCACTCACTCACTCTCTCTCTTTCTCTCTCTCTCATTTCTCTCTCACTCACTCATCACTCTCTCTCTCCCTCTCTCATTTTCTCTCTCACTCACTCACTCACTCTCTCTCTCCCTCTTTCTCTCTCTCTCATTACTCACTCACTCTCTCTCTCTCTCTCTCTCTCTCTCTCTCTCACTCTATCTATCTATCAATCTTATTTAAGTATTTTCAATTTATTTATTTTTCTATTTATCTATTTATCTATCTGTCATAGTTTGTTCCCATTTATTTATTTATCTTTTTATTTATCTATCTATCTCTCACTCTCTCTCTCTCACTTTCTCTCTCTCTCTCTCTCTCTCTCTCTCTCTCTATCTATCTATCTATCTATCTTATTTAAGTATTTTCAATTTATTCTTTTTTTCTATTTATCTATTTATCTATCTGTCTTAGTTTGTTCCCATTTATTTATTTATCTTTTTATTTATCTATCTATCCATATAAGGTCCGGTATAGCTCAGTTGGTAGAACGTCGGACTAGGAACCACAAGGTACTGAGTTCGATACTCGCCCACTCAGCGTATGAGTAGCACATTGGTCTGTGCGGCGAAGTGAACATCAGACGCCAAAACAATCTCCTTTGGCTAGCGCTATGGAAAAGGGGATAGATTCCCTCGCTGTCTGGCTGATACCGACTATAGGCCACCCTAATGACTTGTTCTTCTATCCATCAACGTCTTTTTAGGCGTATATATCTATCTATCCCGGTATCTATCGTTCATTTCATACTTCTATTCCAACCCATTTGTATATTTTTATAGGTATATTGATACGGTACACAGATTTTTATTTCTTGTTATATTCATATACATCTATCTATCTATCTATCTATCTATCTATCTCAGTCTATTGATATCTAGCAAACCATCTATCTCAATATGTTAATATCTATCTATCTATATATCTATCTCAATTTGTTAATATCTATCTATATATATATATATCTTTCTATATATGTATTTAAATGTTCGTTACTAAGCGACTAGAGAATAAACTAGACGGGAGCTGCGCAAGAATGCTGCATGTGATCCTAAACAAGACGTGGAAACAGCACCCTACGAGAAAACAGCTGTACAGTCACCTGCCACATATCATCCAAACCATCCGATTAAGACGGACGAGACACGCAGGATACTGCTGGAGAAGCAAGGACGAACTCATAAGCGACGTCCTCCTGTGTAGGCCGGCGCATGAACACGCCAGTGTGGGCCGACCAGCAAAGACGTATATTGATCAGCTCTGTGCGGATACGGGATGCTGCATAGAGGACCTCCCGAGAATGATGAGCGATAGGGACGGATGAAGAGAGATTGTCATGGATATCCGCGCTGACAACGCGACATGATGATGATATATATATATATATATATATATATATATATTATATATATAAAAGTAATTTTAGGCCTATATATATATATATATATATATATATATTATATATATTGTTTATAACGCGCTTAGCGAATAATAAGACGTGTAGCCCAGTTGACGTTAACTGCGAGAAGAACCCACTTCCGCCTTTATTTAAAATAATACAAGATGGCTGAAACAGTACTTCCGTTTCATACAACAATGTTATAACCGGTGCTTCCGGGTCTTAGTATACCACATCCCTCCCCACTTAGCTTGAAACATCCATAGGTCCCTCCCCGGAACTCCCATTACTTATAGGAGGCATTGTCCGACTCTCAGACATAGTCACATCATCATCATCTGTAGCCTCTGGAGACTCCTGAACAGCAATTTCCCCAGTTAAGGGGCTAGTACTGGGTCGTTTCTCTTTTGTATCTGGTTTAATGTTGGTGCGCTGTCTTTCAGGTTTATTCTCAGCATTGTTCCTTCTTTCCTCCTCTTTGCGTTTCTGAAACCGTGTTCTCATGCGAGTTCTGGGATGTTTATCTTCCAAGCTGTCACCAGTTGTTGAAAAACTGCTATCTCTGTAGGGTGCAGGAAGCTGTGCACAAGCTGTTGAGTGCCCTGTAACTGTTTGTTCCTGACTCCCCTGAGGCTGCCTTGATTCTTCGGGACCTCTCACAACAGGTTCTGTTGGAATATTCGCGCGAATATGATCCACATGCCTTTTCCATAATCGACCATCCTCCAATCGCACTCTAAAAGTCAGTGGACCAAGCTGCTCCTCTAAAACTCCGAACAACCATTTTGGCCTCCTTGAAAATTCACCACACTAACACTATCTCCAATATGGAACATCCTTTCACTACGATATCTATCCGTTGTTCTTTTAGTATCGTCTATTTTCGTGGTGACTTGGGTAGATAAATCTGGATACACAAGGTCCAGACGAGATCGAGGCTGACGGCCCATTAGTAGCATTGCTGGTGATTGACCTGTTGTTGATTGCGGGAATAACCGGTATCGGGCTAATACACGCAATAATCGTGTTTCCAAATCTCCAGTAACTTTTTTAAGACCACTCTTAATGGTTTGAACTGCACGCTCAGCCAGTCCATTTGAGGAGGGTGGTATGGCGCACATCTAACATGCTTAATGCCATTTAGGGTACAGAACCTGGAAAATTCCTTACTAGTAAAACTGCTAGCATTGTCCGACACAATCACATGTGGACTCCCATGTGTGGCAAACGTGCGTCTCAACATCCTTTCTGTTTCTGAAGAAGATGGTGATGACACAACATGTGCATCTATATATTTACTGTGGGCGTCGACAATCACTAGAATCCACTTGCCCTGGATAGGACCCGCATAATCCATGTGCACTCTGAACCAAGGCCTTCCTGGCCATTCCCAGGGATGCAATGCACTAGCCTGAGGCATATTTGCACTATCTTGGCACATGGCACAACTCCTCACACATAATTCAATATCTGCATCCATTTTAGGCCACCAAATGTGACTACGAGCAAGAGACTTCATCCGTGAAATTCCTGGATGACTCTCATGCAATTCTTTCAGTAACGCCTCTCGACACTTTGCTGGGATAATCACCCGTGATCCCCATAAAATACAACCCAGTTGTTCCGACAACTCATCCTTCCTGGTTGTATATGGTTGAAAGTCAAGAGATACTTTTCCCGGCCATCCATGTAAGATCCATCTACGCACTTGTGATAACACGGGGTCTCTTGAGGTGTAAAAAGCAACAGTTTTTGACGTGACTGGGGTTAAGTCTAAAGCTGACATGGAGAGTACTACTTCCTCCGGACAAGGTAATGGCGTAAAATGGTCTTCTATAGGTAGCCGACTCAATCCATCTGCATTAGAAATTTTTGAACCTGGTTTGTATTCTAGTTGATAATGATAACTTGCTAGAATCAAGGCCCAACGTTGAACTCTAGCACTTCCTGTTGGTGATATTGCACGGTCCTCTTTAAAAAGCCCAAGCAGTGGTTTATGATCCGTGATGATGGTAAATTCTCGACCATAGATATATTTATGGAATTTAGAAACTCCAAAAATGACTGCCAGTCCTTCACGTTCTATCTGGGCATAATTTCGTTCTGCCTTTGATAATGTTCTGGAGGCAAAATAAATCGGTTTTTTCACTCCCGTCTTTCATTATATGCGATAACACTGCCCCCACCCCCACTGGAGATGCATCCACCGTCATGATAAGTTTAAGTTCAGCATTGTAATGAACCAAAACACTAGTTGACATTAGCAACTCCTTTGATTGCTTGAAAGCAAAGGCTTCGTCTGATCCCCTTTCCAGGGAACTCCCTTTTGTAGTAATTTGTACAAAGGAGCTAAAACTGTGCTGATATTGTTTAAGTACCGCCGATAGTAGTTAACAAAAGCTAAAAAACTACGCAGTTCAGACACATTCTTTGGGGTGGGTGCTTTATGAATTGCATTGACTTTATCTTGCGTTGGGTGGATTCCTTCAGAATCAATCCTATGGCCCAGGTATGAAATTGACGACTTTTTAAATTCACATTTATCCCCTTTAAGTCGGAGACAGCATCTCGTAATCTCTTTAAGACTGCCCGCAGGTTCCTATTATGCTCTTCCATAGTTTGTCCCGAGATTAGGATGTCATCTAGATAAGCAACTGTCTTTGGTACTCCTTGAATAAGTTGATCTATGATCCTTTGAAAAACTCCTGGTGATGAAGCAATACCAAAACACAAAACGAGTATACATAAAAAGACCTTTATGTGTGTTTATAGTAGTTAGTTTTTTGTGACTCTTCATCCAAAGGAACCTGTAAATACGCGTCACTCAAATCCAGTCTCGTAAAATACTGTCCACCCGAGACTTTGGAATACAGGTCGTCTATATTTGGAATGGGATATTTGTCGATTTGCAAAAACGGATTAACGGTCTGTTTAAAATCCCCACAAATCCGAACTTGACCATTTCTCTTTAAAACGGGACAATAGGGAAGCCCATTCTGCAAAACGGACTGGCTTGATAACAGAGGTAGCAACCATTCGTTGAAGTTCAGTTTCAACTTTTTCTCTAATTGTTAAGGGTACGGGTCTAGCTTTCATAAAACGAGGTTTGCTATTTTCTTTAACATACAATTTAGCTTTTTCAATATTTAATGTACCCAAGCCTGGTTTAAAAAGTTCTGCAAATTCTTGATTAAAATCAGTCCATTCCATTTTGTTGCAGGTAGGATAGATATTAATTGGCAATTTTTGCAGCCAGTCTCTTCCAAGAAGATTTGGTCCAGAACCTGGTACAACTAACAGTCTTAAATAATGTGTTTTTCCCTGGTATTTTACACTCAGGTTAGCAACCCCTTTAGGTACAATGACCTCACCCCGAATAGGTCCGCAACCTCTGTAATGTTGCCGTTTTTATAAGTCTCGCGTTCGGCAGTAAGTCAAACTGCTGTTTACTTATCAGAGTAGATGAACAACCGGGTGTCAATTTCCATTTGACATTGAATACCATTTAAATAAATATTACACATATATGGTTCACGGCTATTCGATCTCGTAAAAAATAAGGTGTGTCGTCTGTCTCTTGTATGTAATTCGACAACTTTCTCCTTTGTTCATTTTTACAAAATTTTGAAAAGTGATGTTTATTGTTACATTTAAAACAAATTTTCCCCCATGCGGGACAAAAAAAAATCTTTCTTCGTGCCATTTCCCACACAACCAAGACAACTTTTTTCTTTTCTTTGTAATTCAGTTGTGTTAGACTCGGAACACATTTTATTTACTTCATCCGTCTCTCTTTTCTTTATATGTGCAACGTCACTCATTGCTAATTCTATAGCTGTGGCCATTTTAACAGCTTCTTCTAACGACATATCTTGGGACAATAATTTTTCCTGAATTTTATCGTCCCTTAATCCACACACAAATTTGTCACGCAATGCTCTTTTTAAAAATGACCCAAATTCGCATGTAGAAGCCAAATGTTTAAGGCGAACAAGAAATTTTGAAATTGACTCACCTCCTCTTGTTTTGCATTATGGAAACGAAAACTTTCAGCCACTATTAGTCTTTTAGGCTTAAAATGTTCCAACAACAACTGGGTAATTTCCCCAGAGACTTTCTTCGCTGGTTTCTTTAGGGGTAACATAAATCCTCCAAGACTCTGTAGGTCCTTTCTCCAATTGTACTCAGTAATATGGCTTTGCATTTTACTTGGTTCTCATGTCCAATATCGTTTGCGATAAAAAACTGTTCTACTCGGTCCAAATAGGTTGAAATATTTCCTGATTCCGTACAGAATTCTTCTAAATGCCGAGTAATGGCATTTTCTTCAGTGAAACAAATCCTCGTCTGCCAATTGTTATAACGCGCTTAGCGAATAATAAGACGTGTAGCCCAGTTGACGTTAACTGCGAGAAGAACCCACTTCCGCCTTTTATTTAAAATAATACAAGATGGCTGAAACAGTACTTCCGTTTCATACAACAATGTTATAACCGGTGCTTCCGGGTCTTAGTATACACCACATATATATTAAATTAATCCGACAGTATGAAATTTAACATTTTTGAAAAACAAAATGATGTTATGTAATTGCTGACAGAAATCTGTTTCGACCAAATCGATAAATGTAATTGCTGACAGTACATAACATCATTTGTTTTTTCAAAAATGTTAAATTTCATACTGTCGGATTAATTTACATCTATTTTTATATTTGTCCAATGAAAAAACAATATATTGGAATTTTACACCTTGAAGACTTTCATCTATCAACTTACATCTAAATCTACGGATTTATCAACACCACAAGTATTTTGGAACTCTAACATCTTTCTTCAAATACGCTGTGGACTTGTATATTATATTTTGATAGCTGAAATATATCCTAAACAATTTTGGTACCCCCTGTACACTTTTTATATAATTTTACAACAAACTCTTTTGAGTTTTACTATAAACTATAATGCTTCTGATTTTTAAAAATTAAAAGTAAAATCATTTTTAAAACAGAACACGCATTTTTTTTTTAAAATTCAACATTTGAATATAGCGTTCGTTTGTAAACAGTCTTCTAACGGATATTTTTTCTTTTCCGTCTATGTTGCTCGTGAAGATGACCAGTTTATCGATTTGGTCGAAACAGATTTCTGTCAGCAATTGCATAACATCAATTGTTTTTTTCAAAAATTTTAAATTTCATATATATATATATATATATATATATATATATATATATTATATATGGCCTAAAGTCGGTATCAGCCAGACAGCTTTCATATCTATATATCTACTTTTCTTTATATTTTTCTAGCTATATTAATATAGTTATACACATTTATTTCTTTAATATATTCGTATCTATAAATCACTATATATAACTATGTATATATCTACGATTGATTATGAATTTGTTTAAACAATTTTATCTCTAGAGACTTTACTTTCTTTTTTCGGAACATAAAATAAATTGTTTGGCCGCTTCGTCATTTCAGGTTCCCATTCGAATTTATTTTTTCATTGTGTACACGAGGAAGAGTCAAAATATATTTTGGTCATTCTGAATTCCATCTAATAAAATGTTATCCTATTCGATCTTAAAAGGGCAACATCAAAGTTTAGGAGCTATTTTTAGAATCCAGATTTTTAAAAATATTAAAAAGATTAATGACCTTTGCATCTAAATCAAGTCCTTTCCGGCCTATACTTGCAAATCGTCGTCAAAATTTATACGGAAAATTTTGACGACGATTTGCAACACATAAAACTAAATCAGGTAAGTCAGGTAGTAATAGTTTTATTTCATTTATTTAACGAATCTTAACTGCACATAAATATTTTAGTTTAGAAGATATTCAAGATTCGTTAAATAAATGAAATAAAACAATTACTAACCTGACTTACCAAAAAAAAAAAAAAAAAATATTAAGTATTTTGAATCGGATTTTTAAAATTGATTTTAATTTCAAATTTTAGTTTGATGTGTTGTAAATTGTCATCAACATTTTCCGTTTAATTTTGACGACCTTGTGTCACATCCTACTCGAGGCAAACGAATTGGGTAAATGCCTACAAGGTACTGGAATTAATTCTGTATGTATATATATACTAATTTACCAACGCCTCCAACGAGCAGGATGCGACACAAGGTCAATTTCTTAAGAGGAGTTTAACAGGTTTGAATTCAGAGTTTTCCTTCTCCTAGACTGGTTACCTAGCCACTATTAAAGAGCACAGTCTGCCCTGCTATTTACCCATAGCTGGAGGGAATTGGATTAATACTTTCCCAAGGGTATTAGCACTATGTGAAATGAAAGCAGCTTCGTTCAGGAATTGAACTCTGGTTGACGAGTCCATTTCCTATGACTTAACCATTAGACCACGCGTCTCCATTAGTTTTGAATATAATTTGTTTGGTGACTGTATTCGCCACCAGACATCCGTTAAAATTCTGTAATTCAATAACGACTTTTTCAAGACAGACACGCCTTCTCGTACTTATAATAGCGATACATCTCCATAGTTTCCCTCACTTATTTTTCTTTCATTCGTTTTATTCTATACCATTCAAGCTTAGTAAGTAAAATTCTAGTAAATCATTCACTGATTACTTCAGGATGAGACATATGTCTAAATTATTTCCGTTTGACCAATTTCAGCCATAGAAATAAGTTGATAATTTTATATATTTTTATCTGTGCCATCAGCGTTACATTCATCACAAATTGATCCAAACATCCATCTTTTTGCTCGGCTTCGATTCTTTTAGAACGAAACCGTATTTGACGACAAGAAACCAGAACTTTTCTTTCTAAAAGGTGCTGTATGTAGATTTAGCCATTTACTCAATTGAAATTTGACTGCTTCCAAACGCAGGACTTGTTTGACCCCGTCGTATCTCTCACGAGTCCTCTCAGTCGGATAAAATCAATTAGATAAGCACAAGTAAGGCTGTGCCGAGAATCGTGTGCACGGTGAGGCTGGACCGAGAATTCATGTGCCACTAGAGCAAGTTGACCGAAAGGAAGTACACATTATAAATTGAAAAGAACTTCGGGAGGTAAATGACCAGTTTTACGTTAACTTCAATAGCCACTGGCTATCCACACATTTTCCAGTATGGATTTCAGATATGCCTTTAAATCTAGATAGATATACACGTTGAAACAGGGCAATGACCCCCAGTGGTTTGCTCCATAGTCAGCAGTTCTTTCGATAACGTTATCAGTAATCTATATATTGAACTCAATCTTATATAAGATTTTTCAGTGGCCCTACACTGTGAACCAAGTGACAACAAGTTACCAGTAATCAGATAATCACTTATTATCATAGGTGTAAGGGAGAGAAATGGAGTAGTCTCCTTGTGACAAGGGAGACAACTCCATTTGTCTCCCTAGATCCATAATAATAGAGTGGTTATCTGATTTCTTCAGAATTTTAAAAATCTCCCACGTCACGGTCCTTTTTTTTTTATCAAGTGACAAGGCGGATATACAGATTCACACAATTATGAAGCGCGTGGTGTAATGGTTAAAGTCATAGGAAATGGACTCGTCGCCCTGAGTTCAAATCCTGGGTGGTAATTGACATTTCACTTAGCGCTAATACCCTTGGGAAAGGTTATGAATCCTACTCTCCCCTAGCTATGGGTAAATAGTAGGGCAGACTGACTCTTTAACCATGGTTAGGCAACCGGTCTATGAGAAGGAAAACTCTGAATTCAAACCCGTTAAACTCCGCTTAAGAAATTGACCTTGTGTCACATCCTGCTCGTGCAGAGGGGTTAGTTAATATATATATACAGATTCGCAACAACTGCCTTTTGTTGCATGATCTATGTGGGTTGCATAAGATTATTGTCAATCCCTGTCTTTTTGAAGGGATGGCCTTTTCATATCACGGGCGGTACTTTCCATGGAATATTACAAAAAGCCGAGAAATACGTGAAGTCACGTGGGACCTTGTTGGGTCTCAGTTCCAGCTTGGACGTCAGGCAGAGCCTTAGCTGGAGCTCACTTGCATACACGCGGTGTGTTTAGTAAGAGGAAGATGTTTAGTTAAGTAAATAAAAGTTTAAATAAATAATATGGTTTTGTGGTTGATGAATGTCTGGCAACAAGACTGACCTAGAAGAAGAAATGAATCAAGGACGACCAACCAGCAAGAACAGAGAAATAGAAGTCATAGAGAAAGAATAGAAAACGACTAGAGATCACCAATGGCCAAAGAAGTAAGTTATGCATCTCTCTATCTAACTGTGTCTGACTCTCCCCCCTCTCTCCAGTAAAAGAACACTTGTGTATGTACCTCAACATGGCTATATNGCAAAGGCTGAATATAGAAACAGAATTATAGGTGCAAATAAAATATAAAGATTTTGTTTTGTTGTTTTTGTTTTACGGCATATCAACCCTTTCGGGGTCAGATTTACGTAGAGCTATTCGGCTAGAAACCACAGGTCTGCCTAGTTCGATACCGGTCCTCGCCAACTCAGCGTATGAGTTAGCACAGGGATTTGTGCCGGCTAAAGTTAAGGAAGCTTGATGGTTGGATGTGGCGCTCCACCTCAGATGCTAATTACAATCTCTTGTCTAGCGCTATTGAAAAGGGGATAGACTCCCTCGCAGACTGGCTGATACCGACCTTAGACTTTTAAAGCTGGATCAAATTCATTTGATATCAGGTTGCTTAGAATGCAGTGCTGTTGCTGAAATGTCACCCATGTAAATAATAAAACAGGCTCAGTGCTGCTAACTTCGGTGAATCTAGTGATTTCAACGTGACTTGACACCTTTCTTTCATTTTTAGAAGCTCCGTTCGCAGATGATGATGAGTACTTCTTAACACTGTGACCCCTGGTGGCTGTAGTCCAATTCTGGACTTGCAGATGCGCGTCACACACGTTGCAAGGTAAGTTACCATCTGCATCTGGTAGTTCATGACGACAAAGACGTCGCCGCTCTGCTAATCTCGATATTGAGCCGCTCAGCTCCTGTGCGGCACGCGTATTACCAACCCTGCCTGCTGGAGGCAGATCTTCAGATATGAGGGCTGTAATGGTGCATTTCTCAGCGTCGACTATAAAGTTAGAAAAGATCATGATGTGATTTACTTTCATGAGGGCATCATGCCTTCTTTGAAAATCTGCATTTAATATTGCTTTTAGCCTAACTTGAAAGCGACCTCTAACAACCTTTGCTAAACACGCAGATCTCCCAACTCTCCTTATGTCAAATCATTTGGTTCAGCCTTCATTTCGCGATGCAAATCTGGAAATATTTGAAGAATCCCAAAGAACGTCGCCTTGTCAATTGCTGATGTTGGTACCGTCAAGACATTGGGGACACTTTTTTGTATGTCTCTTCAAATTATTACCCCCCCCCAAAAAAAACCCCAACAAAAAACAAACAACAAATACAAAATCAAATAAAGACAGACATTTGGCCACGATAAAGAAGTACTTTTATTTGAGAGATTTGGAATTTTATATAAAATTAATGGTCTTTTTTCTCCGAATGTTTGAGATGAGGCTTGAAGATTAGTATTATCTGCGTTATTCGCGACTATTGTCCCCATCTTCATTGTTATTTGTACAACGTTCGGCCGATATTACCCTCCGGCCTTCTTCAGGGTAAAAAAACAACAAAAAAACAATATGAGTCTAGGTAAAAAAAAAAAAAAATTTAAATCATACATAAGTTAAAATAGGTTAGATATTCTAGCCAAATCAAGACATTAGGTTTATAAGTTCCCAAAATTCACTCAATTGTCCAATTAGACACATGGCCGAGTGGATTAGGCAGTTAGGTTAAAAACAGTTCTAAGTGACAGTTATCTCTGGAACCCAAGTTTAATCCTGAGTAAAAGCAGTTAGAAAAATAATTAATTAAGGGTTAGGTTCAAAGTTCCGTGATGGCTCCCGAATACGACAGTTCGAAAAGAAGGTTCCCGAGTCCGAGAAGGTTCCCTAGTCCGAGAGGGTTCCCGAGTCCGACAAGAAATACCTGAAGAAGGCCGGAGGGTATATCGGCCGAAACGTTGTACAAATAACAATGAAGATGGGGACAATAGTCCGAATAACGCAGATAATACAAATGGTCTTTTATTCAAAAAGTATTAGTAATCTTATTAATATCATTAGTAATCTTATTTAAACAAGTGTCCATTGTCAATGAATAAGGGCTTATTAGTAATTTTTAAACAATTCATTTAAATTGATGGACTTTTATTCAAAAATATTAGTAATCTAATTCAAATAAATAAGATGCCATTAGTAATCTTATTTAAATAAGATTGGTAATCACTATTACTGTTAAATTATTACCTATTAAAGATTACTAATGAACACCTATTCATTGCATAAGATTACTAATGACAACTATTTATTTGAATAATTTTATTGATATTTTGATAAATTCCATTTATCTTATATAAACTTGGAGATTGGATTTATTTTATTTCGGAGATTTGGAATTTTATATAAAATAGATGGACTTTTATTTAAAAATTATACAATCTTATTCAAATAAATAAGTGGTCATTAGATCTTATTTAAACAAGTTGCTCATCAGTATAATCTTATGTTAATGAATAAAATCTCGTTAGTAATCTTTAATGAGTAATAATTCTAATAGTAATAGTGATTACTAATCTTATTTAAATAAGTAGACATTAGTTAACTTATGCCAGTATAATGCCTCATTAGTAATCTTATTTAAATAAGTCGTCATTAGTGATCTAATGGCAATAAATAGGTGTTCATAAGTAATTTTATTTAAATAATTAAGCGCACATTAGTAATCTTATTTAGATATGTTCTTATTAGTAATCTTATTTAAGTGCTCTTCTTATTTGAATAAGATAAAAGGATATGAAAACAACACACAATGCTGTTAAAGTGAAAACATTTTATAACATATTCATAGCTGATATTGAACAATATTTCGATTTTATAAAAATCATCTTCAGAGCTTGTTTATACTCCGAACTATCAAGAGCGGAGACGAAAGTCATATGAATTCAAAACGAAAACCTTGATGCTGCAAAAAGTTATGTGGTAGTTTCAAATATGAGCACTTCCGCCACACTTATCTCGGTCACCGAATCATCACTTTTTTTGCAGCATCAAGGTTTTCGTTTTTGAATTCATATGACTTTCGTCTCCGCTCTTTGATAGTACGGAGTATAAACATGCTCTGAAGATGATTTTATAAAATCGAAATATGTTCAATATTAGCTTTGAATATGTTATAAAATGTTTCACTTTAACAGCATTGTGTTGTTTTTCATATCATTTATCTATACTCATACCGTCGGATTCATTTCCTTTCTATTAATTTATTTGAATAAATAAAGGCTCATTATTAAAACTAGCAAATATATGCACCCTCCGGTGCAAGTATTTAGGTTTTAATGTAATAAAATATTGTATTAAATTAGAAAGGCTAATGAAACTAAATAAGAATGCAGATCAAAAGATTTGAAACAGAGGAGTATAATCGAAAAATTGAAAAACTAAAACTTACTCTTCCATCACTCTCGCCTTTCATGTATTTTTTTCTAATTTAAGTATTTAGTTAAAATAGATGTAAAGAATAAAATGACAATTATTTTTCTTGTTAATGGATTTCATTTAAGTTCATTGAAGAGATTTTTGCTCATATTCATTAAAATAAAACTAAACAATTAGAAATCAATAATACTAAGCACATATTTAATAAAAATCACATTTTTAATATCAATATGCAAATTAGATTCCCATTCACACTGTAAACCGCTATTTTTTGTATATATAAATATAATTGCATGTTATTAGTATGTAGATATGGTTAACAGCATTAATAATGTAAAACAATTTTATTAATAATTGAGGTTTAGATAAAAATAAAATCATGGAGAATGTGATTTAAATAACAAAGGGAATTGTAACTTGAGTAGTGATATAGTTTCGGTTACAGACAAAAAAAACACACAATCTCCATTATAATAAGATGTTGGTGGAGTGGCCTGTTGTCGGTATCAGCTGGACAGCGAGAAAGTCTATGATGATGATGATAATGATGATGATGATCATGATGATAATGATGAGGATGATGATGATCTTTCACGTTCTTTAAGACTGCTATTTCTTTAATCTCCTATTTTTCCTCATAATATTTGGGTCCTCATTCCCCGGATGTTAATGATATTCGAATTTTGGTAGACTGTGAATTCAGAGGCGTATATCTTTACCATAGTCTACCGCATAGTTTCATAGTGGATGCTCTGCAAGAAATGAGAGAATCTGGAATAAAATGAATGAAGAAGTAGAAGAAGAAAAAAAGAAAAAGAAGAAAAGGAGTGAATAAAGAAGAATTATGAATAAAAGAAAGTGAGAAAAAATTGAAAAAGAAATGATAGAATTTGAATGAAAATTAATGAAAAAAGTGGAGAGAAGGAACAAAAGAAGAAAAAAGACAAAGGAAGTGAAAGAGAAAGAAGAATTATAAATAAAAGTAAGGGAGAATAAAAGGAAAGGAAACGAGAGAATTTGGAATAATTAAATGAATAAAAGTGAAAGAGACAGAAAAAGAAGAAGAAAATAAAGGAAAAACAAGAAATAAAAGTAATTTTACGACGAAAGAGAAAAGAAAGAAAAATAAACCCGAGGGAAAATAAAAACAAAATCAAAGAAAAAAAAATAGGCCGTAGACCAAAAGGAAAATGAAATGGCTAATGAAGATGGCCGAGTGAATAATTGAAATGATCCTACTTTTGATGTCAGTTGGTCAAATGAAAGAGGGGAGAGCCCAGGGAGGGGGTAATTGAAATTAAGGAGAGAAAAAATGTACCAACCACCCCTCCTCCAAAAAAGACACAAGTGAAAAGCATAAATATGCGTACTTTTGATAACAGTCGAACAATAACGTCTTTCAATGCCAAAGAAGAAGAAGAAGAAGAAGAAGATGGTGGAGGAGGAGAAAAGGAAGAAGAATTAATAAACCGGAGAAGAAGAAGAAGAAGAGAAGAAGAAGAAGAAGAAGAAGAAGAAGAAGTATTAATAAACGGAAGAAGAAGAAGAAGAAGAAGAAGAAGAAGAAGAAGAAGAAGAAGAAGAAGAAGAAGAATATGAAGGGGAAGAATTAATAAACGGAAGAAGAAGAAGCAGAAGAAGAAGAGTGAATGAATAAACGGAAGAAAAAGAAGAAGCAGAAGAAGGAGAATAATAATAATAATAATAATAATAATAATAAGGAGAATGAATAAACGGAAGAGAAGAAGAAGTAGAAGAAGTAGAAGAAGAAGAAGAACAACAACAACAAGAAGAAGAAGAAGAAGAAGAAGAAGAAGAAGAAGAAGAATGAATGAATAAACGGAAGAAGAAGAAGAAGAAGAATGAATAAACGAAAAGAAGACGAAGAAGAAGAAGAAGAAGAAGAAGAAGAAGAAGAAGAAGAAGAATGAATGAATGAATGAATAAACGAAAAGAAGAACAAGAACAAGAACAAGAAGAACAAGATTGAATAAACGAAAAGAATAAGAATAAGAATAAGAATAAGAATAAGAATAAGAAGAAGAAGAAGAAGAAGAAGAATAAGAAGAATAAGAATCGAAACAAATAATTTGTGGATTCAGTCATGAGTAGATCCTATGCACCTAATGCTCACTTCTATGATGAACAGTAAATTGCCTATTATTAAATGCAATTCATACACTTGCCCCCATTAATGTCAACGCCATGAGTGAAGAACCGCTCAAAAATAATACGCCTCCCCCATACCCCGAGAGTCTTTATTTTTCCCGCTTTTATTCCCTTACCTGCAATAATTAATGAGATATTGTGATAACATTATGAATGAAATAAGGGACAGTTGTTATACAACGGCGGCCATTTTATGCTTGTGTTGTGATCGTTTAAAAATGGCGGCGACATGAAAGATAAATACCATCGCGGTGGTTGTTTCCTGATGGTAATTCAGAGAAAAGTATAACTAATCACTTCCTGTTGCGTTTGTCAAGGGTGATTGATACGGTTTTCATTTAGTAAGTGTTCAAAGGGGGGGATAATCTCGTATCTAAGATTTATTTGACGAACACACGGTTGCAAAATACGATGTTTCGGATCCCGATTTTTGGTTTGGTTTGGTTTGTTTTGTTTTACGGCATATCAACCTCAGTGGGTCATTTAATGCCAATAAAGTTTTGAAATAAATCTATTCTTAATGGATAATACAATTTTTTATAAATACATTTTTTTTATTTAATCCATAGATGGGACCCTAACAGGTACTACCACTCCGGGTCAGAGTGGACCAGGAGCAATGATGAAGGTGGTGCTCCACATTCCCCAAACCTCCAAAACTGGAACCTCACCATCAGATAGAGTTTAACGTCATTCCCAGGACATGTAGACCCGCAGCCACCGCCTTCTAGCACCCATATGATAAATAGGAGTTGGGCTGCCATAAAGGCAATAGGGTTGGAAAATCATATAGGTGCTCTACAATTTGATTCATGGTAGGTTTTACCATAGAATATAGACATGAAACAAATCAATAACATACAACATAATACCCAATAATGCTAACACATTGTTAAAACAAATTACTAAAACGTATAAATATAAATACAGGATATGTATAACTTCCTAACCGTTAGGCATGACATAACCCCAGACGCGTTGATATGCCGTTAAAATCAATAAACAAACAAACAAACAATCAATTCTGTTGCCCAGTGGCGCAATTCAGTTTTCTTGACACAGCATTGTAATTTCTGTGTATTAAGCCAAAATGTGTCGTAGTTCCATTGACGGGTTATTTGTAAAAATTGCTATATTTATATCGTAGATCTCACTAATATCTTAATAATGAATTAGTTTTTATTCTAAATCTGTAAAAATGTTGAATGTTTGAGCGGAATTGTTGTTCTACATGTATTAATTTACTGTGATCAATAGATTTGATTTTCAGAATTGCTATTTTCTTTTAGATGTCTGAAATAAAATGGCCATTCTTACTTTTCAACATATTGCTTTTGGCAGCGGGTGCAGTCGAGTAAACAAATTCCATTTTTTCTTCTTCTACAATTTGATTCATGGTAGGTTTTAACGGTTATTTTTAGCCGGGAATTCCAGTTGGTTGTTCTTGATATTGCAAAGTTGGCAGAATTCTGTGGATTTTATTGGATGCTTCTTTTCTTATTACTTTATTATCAATAAACTCTAATCAAATCCAATTTGGGAGACTGGAGACCAGCCATAAAAAGTCTAGAAAGGAACAAGTCATTCTGTCCCAATTACGCATTGGTCACACAAGACTAACGCACTCCTATATACTCAAACAAGAACAACAACCACAATGTGAAACATGTCAAACACTTTTGACTGTTAAACACTTATTCATGGAATGCAGTTTTTTTTACTCACATCAGAAACCGTTATTTTAATGCAAACAATATGAAATATCTATTTGAAATTGTCAACATAGAAGATATTCTGTCCTTTTTTAAGGAAATAAAATTATACCATAGAATATAGACATGAACTTAATTAATACCATACAGGATCCTCAATGATGCTAACAGATTGTTAAAGCCAATTACTAAAAAGTATAAATATAAATACACAACATATATTAGTTCCTAACAGTTAGGCCTGACATAACCCCAGACGGGTTGATATGCCGTTAAAATCAATCAACCAATCAACAGTATGTTGTTGTGTTGTATTGCCTGCTACTGGACTTCAATGAAACCACAAACACGTGTCCATAAAAATATGACCCGTCTTTATTTTTTTCGGTTTGTGGGTGGTGAGGGACACAGAGCGTTCACAATGAAAATGCCCGAGGGAATTGGTGATAGGAGGCGACGAGGTTATACTCACGGCTGACTCACTGCGGACTGACCCACTTTCAAAATCCACTAACTTTTATATACGATAAATATGCCCATGCATTTAAAAAAATCATTTGATCTGATAACGGACAGACTTCCTTTTTTTATATATTTCTTTATCTTTCGCTCCGCCTCCTCAGCGGAAGACTCCTCTTCCGTCTTTCCTTTTGTTATATATTTTTTCATATTCTCCCTGCTTCTTGACCGGAAGACCTCTCTCCCGTTCTCCCTTTTTTTGAAAAATATATTTCTTTATCTTTCTCTTTTGTCTTTGCGCCGGAAGATTTCTCTTCCGTTGCACGATAGGCAACATTCTTTATTGTGCATCAAACTCTCGTTTTTGTTTATCTATCCACAGCGGAAATAAACAAAGCGGAGATCGGCTTGGGCTCGTGTATTTGCGAGAAGTGCAAGATCATCTGTGTAATCGGCATCCATAATAGTTTCTGCGGGATATCATCTGCTTCTTGGCTTTTTTTCTGTGTGTGAAACTGTTTTATACTGGAACTAGCAACGGCTACCCGGTGTCGCCCTGATAGAGGGGGATTTAATAAAGTTAGTCCCGCAGATCCATTATTACTGAATCGTGAGTTGAATCCTCGTGGGATGTCATATTTAAATCTGTATGTAAAATAAAGACATTGTATTAATCCAGCTACTCTGAAAAGAAATGTTAATATCTACTATATAAAATATCAAATGAAAAAAAAATCCATGTTGTTATCATTTAAATTTTATTTTTTAATTATCTTCACGAATATAAATCAAATCTCTATTATTTTTTCTCAGAAACCAAGCCTTGGTGATATTTAATGTTTATATATATTTAATTTGTCGTTAATTGTTTTATTTTTGAAGCTTTCCCCGGACATACACATACACACAACTGCCTTTTATATATGTATAGATATATAATGTTCGAGATATTTGCCTCATACCCCACTTGTATGGGCTGGGCACAAGGCCTCGTTTTAACGTGGGCCCACCCACAAGCTGAAGCTCATGGGTGGGAAAGAACAAAAATTGCATCGATCCCTTCGGCATTCCCCCTCAAGGGGGCGCTGGGCAATAAACCCAGCCCTGTCCCTTTAAGTCAAGGGGGCAGGTATTGCCTGGGGGGATAGCCCCCTGATCGACGCTATTAACTTGTAAGGTCCAGCGGCCGAAGCTCACTGGACCCCCGATTGAAACTGGAAGTTCGATATGTTGGACGTATTTTCATATAAATATATATAAGTAAAGTCAGCGGGGTGGCCTAAAGTCGATAACAGCAAGTCAGCGAGGGAGTCTATCCCCTTTTCAATAGCGCTAGACCAAGGAGATTGTTTTCTGGCATCTGAGGTGGAGCGCCACACCTACCATCAGCTCCTTACTTTACCGCACAGATCCCTGTGCTACTTATACGCTGAGTTGGCGGGGACCGCTATCGAACTAGGAACCTTGTGGTTTCTAGCCGAACGCTCTACCGACTGAGCTAAAATACCAAGTGTGTCTGAAAAGTAGTGGGACTATTATCACAAACAATTCATTTAAAATCCAAACAACAAACTAAATCTTTTCTCATCCAAAGTATCTTGAATATAATGCCCTTTTCCATCCGTCTCTGTCAGGCTTCTATGCTCTGCTGGAAGCATTCTTCTTGTATGTGTCTCGGCTCAGTTGTTACTGACCTCTTGATGGCTTCAACGCATTCAAAACGGGTCCCCTTCATGAGCCTCTTCAGCTTGGGAAAAAAGATAAAGGAATCACAATTTGTCCTGTCATAAATATCATCCCTTCCAGCGCACTTCCCGAGCTAAAGACACACCTCATAGAATCGAAATCTAAACTAGACTATTTTCGTAACGATCTTCGTAACGTTCGGTAATTACCTTAACCCGCCCCACCACCACTACCATGTCAGTTTTTTTTATCAAGCAATGACAATACTCGAACACGAGTTTGCTGCCATCATCTACCTATCTATTTTGTGTTCATATCTATCTATCTATCTATCTATCTATCTATCTCCATCAGTTCATATTTATCCATCGATATATCTGCTTATGTCAGTCTGATAATATATATCCATCTATCTATCTTTGCATTCATCTAAGTCTGTTTATACTTATCTATCTATCTATCTAGATGGTGTCTGTTCCCCAAGGCATTTTTACTTGGGAAAATAATCCAGTTTCCAGATGTAAAACATGACACCGAGAAGATAAGTATGGAATGTTTACTGTTAGGTCTTCAATCCTTTTAGATCGAAACCCTCAACGCTACATAATGGATGAAAAATGAATTCTCTTTAATATTTCTGCTGAATCTTTCTGGATTAAACATGTTTTGAAAGGAAAGTGTATTTGGCTGAGTTAATGTTCGAACACGAGGTATTTTTTTTAATGAGGGAAGCCACGCAAAAACCGAAGCTCAGGCGATGTCTAGTGCAAAGAATGCATTGATCCGTCGGCATTCCACTTGTGGGACTCCCCAAGAACTGGGCAATTAACCTAACTCTGCCCCATTTAGATGAGGGAGCAAGTGCAGCCTGGGGTGACGAGAGCGATTAACTTTTCTATATGTTGAAGCCTCCAAACTGAAAACCACAGAAGGACTCCGAAAGATTTTCCGATTGCTCCAAACTGAAGCAAATAAGTAGTCTTGGACGAATCCATTTACGCCAAGAAAAGATACGATAAGCTCTTCCACAACAGCTATGGATTAATAGTAGGGTAATCTGGGCTCTTTAACCTTGGTTAGGTAACCAGTCTAGGAGAAGGAAAACTCTGTAAACCTGGTAAACTCCGCTTAATAAAATTGACATTGTGTCACATACTGCTCATGCGGAGGGGTTTGGTATATATTTAGATATATCAGTAAAAATGATAGAAATATGTGAATAAAATTGAAAAATGAATTGTTGGTCAGTAAACAGTTTTTTATAAATTATCAGTAAAAAAGAAAAAAAAATGTCTGTAATTAAAAAAATGAAAAAAAAATGCAATGAAACAGAAAAGAACAGAATTAGGGAAATACGTGGAAAGAAAAAAGAAGGAACTTATTTTAAAAATGAAACAAAAAAAGAAAGTAAAAATGAGTTCAACTCAAGGAAGAAATAATAACAGATGAGAACAAAAACAGAAATAAAGAAAGAAAGAAAGAAGAGAATAAATCTAATTATGATGGAGGTGTAATGGCTAGAGTCGTAGGAAATGAACCCCTCGACCAGAGTTCAAATCCTAGACGAAGCTACAATTTACATAGCGCAAATACTTTCGTTGGTTTGTTGGTTGGATTTTACAGCATGTCTTTATTCTATTCATTCTTAATGGGCATACAACATATTTCTGAACCAATTGTTTAAACTCAATTAAAAATAAACACACTATTTCTATTTAACCCATACATGGGACCCAACCAAGTACTACAACTCTGGGTCAGAGTTGATCTGGGAGTACTGGTAATGAAGGGATACTCCAGATTCCCTAGACATGACCAAGTGATTGATTTGAGTGAGCCCTCTCCGACTCCGAGACTAGCCTAAGAATGGACCAAAGTAGAGTGTTACATGTCATGGACTGCTCAACCACCAAGGGTCCATCCTTAAGCATCATGGGTCTGCATCCATGACTAACAGGAGATTCCATTCGGGGGTCTCATCCCTCTGGAGAGGTGCAGTCGGTGAATTTTACAGTCTCAGCCGATAAGGCGAAACATTTTCCTGGTACGTGGTACGTAATCTAGGTAGATTATAAACAGAAACTAAAAATAATAAAAATTGACCTGTTAGGTCACCCATTGAGCTCTGCTTGATATATCTTATCAGGAAATAAAGTGAGTTTGCAAATCGAATTAGATTAAATAAATAAATACGGCCGGAGAATTTGGAAAAATATTAAAATTTATTAAGTTTAATTACACAAAACACATTCTAAAATTTGTAATTAAATTAGAAACTGACCCGTCTCTTACTACACATTCTGCCTGCTTTTCCCTCTCTCTATATATATGTGGATTAAGTACTTCTTATATATATTAATTTCTCACTGAGTGCAAAGAGAGAGTTTGGAGAGTGAGAGGGGGAAATTGAGCTTCCCATTTTATTTGTATGTTAATTTTCATCACCGGGCAAAATGTTACGTAATTGTTAGGTCCCTAACACTTACAGTAGTGTAGAAACCAAATTGGCTGTTATAAGTTGCAGCCGGCGGCCTTGAAGGATTGAGTGACACGGCTTGACCTCATTCTGATCCTTCTGGGGGATACTGTGAAAATCGGTGGAGAAGACCCTTTTCCGGTTTAGATTAGAAAGAGAGTTTAGTCAGTATCGGCCAAACCACGAAAGTGGTAAGTAGTGTTAAGCGCACGGCCGACTCAATCTGCGCAGGTAGTCTGGTGGGGATTTCGGAATAAAATATGATCTAAAGCAAATCGAAGTCTTGTGTTATTATCTAAAAACTACCAATGACACAGGGCTTCTGATAAAGAGAAATCCACAATGGAAGACCAGACACGAAGTCGCCAAGACGAAGTTCAGACGCTAGATGAAGAACGTAAGATACCAAAGATTAGCAGAAGAATAATATAAGTAAAGAGAGTATACAAAAAAAAGTTAAGGTCTGACTGGATGAGGATTAACATAAATAGAACCAATCAGAATGGAAAACATAACTCAATCTCAGAACTAAGGAATATTTTAGTATTTATTTTGTTTTATTAAACTAAATAGGAGAAAGTCTTTAGGAAACAATCCTTGATTCACCCAGCTTTAGTATAATAATAGATAATTGATTCAAATATATTTTCTTGAAAGACTATAGTGATACCGTCAAAAAAATCTGTGTCCTCATCAGGTGAATGAACCATTGCTTTTGTATCTTTGTAGAGCTTCATTATAAGAGCAACGTATTTAAGGGGTTAATACAAAATAACTTAAAATATTTGGCATTGAATAATTATCTCTAAATATGTCAATGATTAAGAAAATAAATTGTTTCTTTAAAGTGATTAGTTGAATGTAAATTTTAAAAAAATCAAATCATTTTAGGTAATTTTAAAAATTCATTTAAACATGACTGGAATTCTTTAAAAAAAACATCCTATTTAATCTGAAAGAAAATAATTCAAAATATGAGTTAGATATAAAATACATCTTTTTCAAAATTTAATTATTTCTATTTCTTTGTGCTTCAATATCTCGTTATTTATGCTTGTTTAAATGTACACAGTTTGTAATTTGATAAAGGAAAAACAATTTAATTGTCATTTGAATTATTACGTGTTAAATAAAAAAATTAAAAATTTACTCAATTAAATTCATTCAACAATTTACTACGCTCGACGACATTACTCAAAGAATTCATTCATAAATGTAATCTTATAAACATATATTTGTATGTTTTTATATTTTTATTGATACATATATACATACATATATGCATATATGAATATATATATGAATATATATATATATTTATATATGTGTGTGTGTGTGTTTGTGTGTGTGTGTGTGTGTGTGTGTGTGTGTGTGTGTGTGTGTTTGTGTGTGTGTATTTGGGCAGCATTCTTT
>CM042162.1:5336873-5341873 GCA_023376005.1 Doryteuthis pealeii
ATATGAAGTTTAAGTTAAGTGTACAAAGTGTTTGTGTAATAGTTCGTACAGTTCATACAAAAGGTTCATAGTAAAGTTGCCAAGACAAACCCTCGGCGGGAAGTATTATATAATGTATAGGACAAGGGTTACTTAGCTCTGTAGAATTGTATTCTGTAATTGTTTCTTGTTGCAGTAGTCTGTTGAGTTGTCAGTTTGCCTGCTCTGTTCGTTGAATTTGTTGAGTTGTCAGGTCTTACCCCTGTGGGTGCCTAGACTGATGGTGCTGATCTTAATTCGGCCGATGCAAAAAACCTGATTCGACTTCAGTGCCTGAGGATTCTGTTCTCATGATTTAGGGTTATCTGCCCCCTGGTGTCTGATTCCGGGAACTGATTAAGGGGCAGATAACCCCGATTATGTCATCAGCGAGTTCGAACTCCAGACGTACCCTAATGTTCAATTTCTGACTAATACTCTTGGGAAATGTTTCGACCTATTCATCCTCCCAGCCATGGGTTAAATTTCATACATTGATTTCATTTTTTTATTAAATAATAACCCCTTTATCATTTCATTATGATGGAGATTTCGAAATCTGTCTCTAACCGAAACTGCACTTCTACGTTATAATACCCTCAGGAATTGCATAACTCTATCAATGAGTATTTAGTTTAGATTCAAAATCATTAATTTATCAATTTTTCTACAACCAATCATAATCTTATTTATTAACGATATGAAAATATGTGTTAGATTTGCCTCAAAACAGCCCATGTTATCAGTGCGTTTAAAATCTGGCAATGTTTCTTTATATATCACTAATTATAAGTAAAGTCGTCGGAGAGCCTAATGTCAGTATCAGCCACACAGCGAGGGAGTGTATCCCCTTTTCATACCATAGACCAAGGAGATATTTTTTAGCGTCTGAGGTGGAGGCGCCACACCTACATCAGCCTCCTCACTTTACCGCACAGATCCCTGTGCTACTCATACGCTGAGTTGGCGAAACCGGTATCGAACCAGGAAACCTTGTGATTCCTAGCCGAACGCTCTACCGACTGAGCTAAACCCGGCCCTAGGTTTACATAATTATATTTGGTATGGTTAATTAGCACACTGCTTTTTAACAAAACCGGGTTTGATAAATAATTATTTCGTGTTATTGATCTCTAATATTAGTGTTATATTCTCCAAACAAATCAAAATCAATCCTATGAATTATTTTAAATAGAAACCAATTAAAATATCATTTAATTTTAGTGTATTCTTATTCATATGCATTCTTATTTAATTTCGTTAGTCTTTTCTAGTTCAATATATTTCATTGTATTACAATTTAAATAATGAAGACCTGAAGCGTATATTCTTGCTAGGTCTATGTTCTGATGTTAGTCCCAACAGTAAAAAGAAGTTAAGTCGAGATAGGGTAAAATAAGACAAGTGTATTTACAATCATGGTACATGTACGACTAGCTTGTCGTTAACGGGAACAGTACGACCTTTCCACTCGGTGTCTCACTATTTATAGTGAGAACCGGTGTCTATTCTCCACTGTAGGAACGGCCGGTACAACAGTCTACTAAATATCTTATCCACAAAACATTGGAACAAAGAAAGAAAAAAAATGAGTGGTTTCGATTTAGAGATTTCAGTTGGAACTTTCGAATCGAAATGGTTGTCGATTTCATTTTTGTTTTGGCGGGGTTTCAAAAAACAAAACAAAAGGCGCCAAAAACAAACAAACAAACAAACCGACAAATAGACAAACAGGTTTACGACAAACGACAAGTTTCATTTTCCTGTCAGTAAATATTAACGAAACTATTTCCTTAAAAAGCATTTTGAGCGAGCGAAGATGTCATCGTGAAAGAACTTCCCAAGGAACCGTGGCGCTGTTTCATGAAGAGATTTTGTATTTACTGTCTTCTCGAAGCTTCGGAAGTGTTCTTACTTTGATCTTCGATCAAAAAATGACAGGCGGAACGCAAGGTGATTCAATTTGTCAAGCTCACACGGGGAAATTACGCTCAAGGTGATAACAACGTTGCTTCTATTTGATTTTGAACAAAAAGAAATGAATAAATGAATAAAAATAGAAAAAGAAACCAAAAGAGACAGTTTTATAAAGACATTTTGCTTTTTTAAAGTCAGCTTTCAAGGCGTTTATTGATTATAAGATCGCCATTTCGAAGTCACTTCAAAATCAAATGTTGAATATAAAGTTTATGCTTATACGCAATATGCATCATAATATAATTCACTCATAACTATCTTAATTAGGAAGCGTTTGTCGTCTCTCCTTCAAGTAATTTTTAGGTATGTTTATTACTAAGCGTAGCTTAGATGTGGCACAGGCAAGGAGTACAGGGCACCCAGTGAGAATCGAAGCGTGTGTCTGTCTCTTCTTGTTGGAATATTTTAAAATATAGTTATTTACTAAGCGTATGATAGGTGAGGCACAAGGCCAAGAGTACAGGGCCCCCAGTGAGAATCGAAGCGTGTGTCTGTCTCTCCTTGTTGGAATATTTTAAAATATAGTTATTTACTTAGCGTAGGATAGATGGGGCACAAGGCCAAGAGTACAGAGCCCCCAGTGAGAATCGAAGCGTGTGGTCTGTCTCTCTTTTGTTGGAATATTTTTAAATATAGTTATTTACTAAGCGTAGCATAGAAGCGGCACAAGGCCAGGAGTACAGGGCACCCAGTGGAAATAGAACTCACTAACAATGGGTTGTTAATCTCTCTGGGTAACCATTACACCACATGAGGTGCACAGTATTTTTAGGTAAAGTTATTTACTAAACTTAGCTTAGAAGTGGCACAAGGCCAGAAGTATGGGCGCCCAATGAGAATCGAACTCTAACAATGATCTGAAAATCTAGCTCGCTAATTATTACACCACGTAAGGTACCAGTATGTTTAGGTATGAGGTGTGCTAAGACTGCAACTTATTTATAGACTGTTCCAAAACAGCAGTGGCTTAATCAGCCAATCAAAAAGCCTCAAACATGTATTTAATAAAGGCGTGAAAAATTATCCTACAATTACCCGCTGAAGGACTACTTAAGGGAGGACCGAACAACAGACCAGGATTATACAACTTTCTACTTCAAGATAAGATCAACTCTGATACAACTTCTTTCTACTTCAAGACAGATCAAAGGGACAACTCCCTCACTATCTAGCTGATACTGAAATTAGGCCACCCCGGCTACTTTACTTTTTATATGATATCAAGCATTCCTTTCGAATACAAAGTATTTGTAAACATATCTATTTAACCCATAGATAGAAAACTACTCCAGGTCAGAGTCTACCCAGGAATAAAGGAAATGAAGTGGTACTCCATATTCACAAGATCTCCAGAACTGGTATCCCACCATCAGATGCCGTTTGGTGTCATATCTAGGACAATTAGTTTTAGGGGGTCTTACAGTCCAACAAGGTGGAGATACAGTCATCATATTCTAAACCGCGCCAACAGGGTGATTTTGTATGTTGACAATATTACACTCTAATTATGTTGTCTATCTGTCTGTCTGTCTGTCTGTCTGTCTGGGGATGCCATTGAAAACAAAGCTATTTACCAAGATCGAACAAAACTATTCTAGGGTGAAATTCTACCAGTGGTGGTAGTTAAATGGACCACTGAATTTATTTGGTAGAAACTATGGTATAAATTACAGGTGGTTATATGTGTATGTAAATAGGCTAAGAGGAATAACAGAAATTATTATCATTTCGTTGTTGGTTGGTTAAAATGCATGAATTTCCGTTGCCACATTTTCACAATCAAAACATTGAGTGATAGGTACTGCTATTCAATGGTGAGTAATATGAAATTTAAAAACGCGTTTACTTAAATTTATTCAGATGCAATGTAACACTGGGCAAGTACGTGAACACACATAGCCCCCCCCCATATATATATAATATATTTATATATTCATACATACATACAAGGTGTGTCATAAAAGTATCAATCTGTATTTACCAAGATAGAAATGACCAATGAATGGAATGTTAATTTTTTTCAGAATAAAAGGTGTGTAATAAAAGTGCCGAGTTTGAAGCTGTATTTACCAAGATAGTATTGGACAATGTATGGAATGTTTTTTTTTAGAATACAAGGTGTGTCATAAAGTACAAAAAATCTCAATACTTTTTGACACACCTTGTATATATATATATTATATATATATATATATGAGAGAGAGAGAGAGAGAGAGAAGACAGAACAGAGAGAGAGAGAGAGAGAGAGAGAGAGAGGAGAGAGAGAAGGACAGAGACAGAGAGAGTGAGAGAGAGAGATACATATAACATTTATAGGATCTGACAGGTACTATCACTCTGGATTCAGGTGGAGTGTGGAGTAATGCAATGACGGAGCACTCACACTTTTCAGATCTGCAGACATAGTGCTTCACCATCCTATGCAATTTAGTGCCATACCAAGGGCATCACCCTTTCTTTTTCGTTTTTTTTGGTGGGTTGGGGAGTCAATCTTACTCGTCTGCAGGAGATACAGTCAGCGTATTCTAAGACCCAATGAGAGGGTATTGGTTATTTTCCTCGTACCCAGTTGTACAATGTCAGGCACAAGGCCCTATTAACGTGGAACAGCCACGAAACCGAACCTCATGGTGTGGCGGTGCAAAAATGCGTTGATCCCGTCGGCATTCCCCCCTAAAGTGAGCACCTCAGGCCCCGGACAATAAACCCAGCACTGCCCCTTTAAATCAAGGGGGCAGGTGTTGACTGGGTGGATGGGCCCCTCGGATCTACGCTAGCGTAGCCGCCAGCGGCAGCCGAAGTCAAAGTCGCCAGCGGCAGCCGAGCCGAGTCGCCAGCGGCAGCCGAAGCCGAGTCCGAAGTCGCCAGCGGGCAGCCGAGTCCGAAGTCGCCAGCGGCAGCCGAGTCCGAAGTCCGCCAGCGGCAGCCGAAGCCGAAGTCGAGCGGCAGCCGAGTCCGAAGTCGCCAGCGGCAGCCGAGGCGAAGTCGCCAGCGGCAGCCGAAGC
>CM042162.1:5346873-5351873 GCA_023376005.1 Doryteuthis pealeii
TGTCACATCCTGCTCGTGCGGAGGGGTTAGTTAATATATATATACAGATTCGCACAACTGCCCTTTTGTTGCATGATCTATGGGGTTGCATAAGATTATTGTCAATCCCCTGTCTTTTTGAAGGTATGGCCCTTTTCATATCACGGGCGGTACTTTCCATGGAATATTACAAAAAGCCGAGAAATACGTGAAGTCACGTGGGACCTTGTTGGTTCTCAGTTCCAGCTTAGACGTTAGGCAGAGAAAGCATATCTGCCTTAGCTGGGGCTCACTTGCACACGCGCGTTGTGTTTAGTTAGAGGAAGATGTTTAATTAAGTAAATAAAAAGTTAGATAAATAATATGGTTTTGTGGTTGATGAATGTCTTGGCAACAAGACTGACCTAGAAGAAGAAATGAATCAAGGACGACCAACCAGCAAGAACAGAGAAATAGAAGTCATAGAGAAAGAATAGAAACGACTAGAGATCACCAATGGCCAAAGAAGTAAGTTATGCATCTCTCTATCTACCTGTGTCTATCTCTCCCCTTCTCTCCAGTAAAAGAACACTTGTGTATGTACCCAACATGGGTATATGTGTATGAGTATGTAATACTTTATATATGTATAGATAGATGGTGGGTTTGATCCTAGCTGTACGAGGTATGTCAGAAAAGTTCCAGTCTGACCAAATTCTTCGATGTGAAGAGCATCGTCCACTGCGATTTCTTGCCATAGGGCCAGACGATAAATCAGCATTTCTACAAAGAGATACTGCGACGTTTGCTTCGTTCAGTGTGCAAGAAGAGGCGAAAGATGTGGCAGGATAACTTCTAGGTACTTCACCATGACACCTGTTCACACTGCCCTGAGTATGCGAGAGTTCATAGACCAAACGAACATCACTGCGCTGGGGCAACCTCCCTACTCACCCGATTTGGCTCAATGTGATTTTTCCCTCTTCCCCAAGCTCAAAGGGGTCATCAAGGGAACCCGTTTTGAGGATGTGCATGGCATTAATCAGGCCGTGACGACAGAGTTATGGAGAATCCCGGAAGAATTCTTCCAGGAGAGCATGCAAGAGTGGAAGAAAAGGATGGGAAAGTGTAATAGACTCCAGGGGATAACTGAAGGGGATAACTTGTAGTTTGTAGTTTGGATTTGTGACACCAGTCCGGTAACTTTTCTGACATACTTCGTATACTCATTAAAATCACTAGTTCTTGCTTTTTGTGCGACAATTATGAAGATTTGATTTATATTTAAGATATTTAAAAAAAATCAAAATATACATAGAAATAGCATTGAAATCTTACTAATATTATTACCATTATTAATAGATTTTATTTGTATTAAAAGATATTTAAAAATCAAAATATACATAGAAATAGCATTGAAATCCTACTTAAATATCCAGTATATCTGAAAAGCAAACAAACCAATACACCAGTTTTTTGCCCTCCGCCTATCTACCCAGGTGACACTGGGTAGCCGATTCTAGTATTAAATGTATGGGGTATGTGGGATTAGGCCTTTGGTTATTTTATTGAGGTGAGTCAGTCTGTCAGTCTAGTGTTGGTTTGAACAACAGCCACTGGCCAAGCACAACTGAACCTGCCAGTCAGTCAGTCTAGTGTTGGTTTGAACAACAGCCACTGGCTAAGCACAACTGAACCAGCCAGTCAGTCAGTCTACTGTTGGTTTGAACAACAGCAACTGGCCAAGCACAACTGAACCAGTCAGTCAGTCTACTGTTTGTTTGAACAACAGCAACTGGCCAAGCACAACTGAAGCAGTGTCCAAGTCAGTTGGTATTTATGGAAATCAAGAATGGTCCATTCATGTATTTGGGTGATTCCATTCCTTGAGTTCTGATCGGCTGCTTGGTTTCAATGATATTGAGTAGTTTCATAAATACGTTGTCATTCTGCAGTAAGGTTGCAGCAAAACAGGTTTGTATTAAGTTTCAACTGCTTATTGCCGTATCTTACCAATTCGACGGTAATTGGAACTTAGCTTGATTATTCTACAATTTGATGGGATATTGCTGGTGTTGGTAGTTTATTTTCATAAAATATATTATACGTGGTTTTCGTTCTTGTGGGTTTTCATGCGGAAAAATAATTAGGGAAAAGAAAAGGGATGAAAACCAAGTTGTACTTTTACGGTTAGATTTTATTCCTAGGTTCATAGCTATTCCTTGGAGAGGTGATTTTCTCCTGAGCCAGTCATTAACGTGTGCACCCAATAAATGTGGAATGGTCGATGGATATTTTTGAATCCAGGAAGGGGCATTTTCTCTGCGCATGTCGGATTAGGCTTTTGTTTATTTGATGGGATATTGCTGGTGTTGGTAGTTTTTCTTCTTAAACTCCATTGTTCGTGGTTTTCTCTCTTGTGGGTTGTCATGCGGAAAAATAATTAGGGAAAAAAAGGGACGAAAACCAAGTGCATTAGACTCCAGGGGGATTACTTTGAAGGGGATAACTTCTAGTTTGTAGTTTGGATTTGAAATAATTTTTTTGTGACACCAGTCCTGGAACTCTTTTGACATACCTCTTCTGCTCCTTTGTTGCGATCTTGGGTGACTTGTTTTTATCTCAAAATCTACGACAATTCTGTGAGTCTATTTTTTTTCTTGAGTTTGCTGGTGTTGCTTGTTATGTAGTTTACTGCAACGTTAATTTTTTTCAGAATACAAAGTGTGTCATAAAAGTGCCGAGTTTGAAGCTGTATTTACCAAGAGGGAAATGAACAATGAATGGAACGTTAATTTTTTCAGAATTCAAGGTGTGTCATAAAAGTGCCGTGTTTGAAGCTGTATTTACCATAATAGAAATGAACAATGAATGGAACGTTAATTTCTTTTCAGAATACAAGGTGTGTCATAAAAGTGCCGAGTTTGAAGCTGTATTTACCAAGAGGGAAATGAACAATGAGTGGAACGTTAATTTTTTCAGAATACAAGGTGTGTCATAAAAGTGCCGAGTTTGAAGCTGTATTTACTATAATAGAAATGAACAATGAATGGAACGTTAATTTCTTTTCAGAATACAAGGTGTGTCATAAAAGTGCCGAGTTTGAAGCTGTATTTACCATAATAGAAATGAACAATGAATGGAACGTTAATTTCTTTTCAGAATACAAGGTGTGTCATAAAAGTGTCGAGTTTGAAGCTGTATTTACCATAATAGAAATGAACAATGAATGGAACGTTAATTTCTTTTCAGAATACAAGGTGTGTCATAAAAGTGCCGAGTTTGAAGCTGTATTTACCAAGAGGGAAATGAACAATGAGTGGAACGTTCATTTTTTCAGAATACAAGGTGTGTCATAAAAGTGCCGTGTTTGAAGCTGTATTTACCAAGAGGGAAATGAACAATGTGTGAACGTTCATTTTTTCAGAATACAAGGTGTGTCATAAAAGTGCCGTGTTTGAAGCTGTATTTACCAAGAGGGAAATGAACAATGAGTGGAACGTTAACTATTTTCAGAATACAAGGTGTGTTATAAAAGTGCCGTGTTTGAAGCTGTATTTACAAGAGGGAAATGAACAATGAATGGAACGTTAATTATTTTTAGAATACAAGGTGTGTCATAAAAATGCCGAGTTTGAAGCTCTACTTACCAAGATAGAAATGGATAATAAATGGAACATTATTTTTTTTCAGAATACAAGGTGTGTCAAAAAAGTACTAAAAATCTCGAAACTTTTTTGAGACCCCAATATCTAATTGTCTATTATTTATTTATTTATCTTTTTTTTTCTTTCATTTTTCTATCTATCTATCTATCTATCTATCTATCTCCGTCTGTCCATATCTATCTTTTTGTAAATATATCTTATTACCCATACTTTATAACTATAAATACCCTCTCTCTTTTACTGTTTTTAATGTATCAATTTCTTTCTTTCTTTCTTTCTTTCTTTCTTTCTCTCTTTTCTTTCTTTTTTATTTGTTTCTCTCTCTTTCTTTCCTTTTTTCTTTCCATCTTTCTTTTTTTCTTTCTCGGCTTCTTTCTTTGTTTTGTCTATCTTTCTTTGTATTTCTTTCTTTCTTTCTTTCTCTCTTTCTTTCTTTATGTATTTTTCCTGTCTTTCATTCTCTCTTTTTTTCATTTTCTTTCTTTCTTTCTTTCTTTCTTTCTTTCTGTATTTTTCTGTCTTTCATTCTCTCTTATTTTCATTTTCTTTCTTTCTATTTTTTCTTCCTTTCTTTCTTTCTCTCTTTCTTTTTTCTGCATTTTTTCCTGTCTTTCATTCTCTCTTTTTTTCATTTTTTTCTTTCATTCTTTCATTTCTTTCTTCCTTTATTTTGCTTATGAGATGTTCTTCCTTCTCATTTTCATGATTTCCTTCTCTCATCTTTTCTCTCTTCACTCAAGCTTTTTGTCTCTCTTCTTTCTTTTCTTTCTTTCTTTCTTTCTTTCTTTCTTTCTTTATATTTTTTCTCTCCTTTCTTTCTTCCTTTGTCTTTTTTCTTCTTCTCTAATTTCTACTTTATCTTCCTCTTTATTTTTGCTTCTTTCTTCTTTTCACTTCTTCCTTCTTTTCAGTTCTTCTTTCTGTTCAATTCTTCCTTCCTTCTTCCCCGCATACTTCTCTCCCTCTCTCACCCAGTCTTTCTCTCCCACTCTTCTTCCCCTTCATTGCGTCTCACAAACTTATTCCACTGACTAACCACACTTTCAACGGAGTTACATTATCCATGCAACATTGCACATCCTTGAGGAGCGAGGTCTGAACAAATGATAAATCCTACCCAGCCAAAGGCAGTTTCCAAATGACATGACATTACCCACCTCACTAACCAGAGATCACTTCACCCTCCTTAGATGATCAACACCATCATCAATGTAATATCGACCAAAAACTAATTGCCAAAAAAGATCCGCACATACAAATTCCGGGTGTCCATTCTTTAGCTCCGAAAAGATTAAAGCTGATTATCTCCTTTGAATTTCAACCAAAACCGCAAGTGCCAACAGGATCGCCGGAAACTCATAGCGGGTCTTAGAG
>CM042162.1:5356301-5389273 GCA_023376005.1 Doryteuthis pealeii
ACTATATTCTCTCATCTAAATTAAAGCTAAAATCATTTTTAAATACAGACACGCATTTTTTTTTTAAAATTCAAACATCTTGAATATAGGCGTTCGGTTGTAAACAGTCTTCTAACGGATATTCTTTTCTTTTCGCCGTCTATGTTGCTGTGAAGATGACCCACGTTATCGATTTGGTCGGAAAACGAGATTTCTGTCAGCATTGCATACATCAATTTTCAAAATTTAATTTAAAGTAATAATTATATGTTATTATATATATATGGCCTAAAAGTCGTGAGGTATCAGCAGACAGCTTTTCATATCTATATATCTACTTCTTTATATTTTTCTAGCTATAAAATAGTATACACACTTATTTCTAATATATCGTATCGATGTATATGCGAGAATAACTATGATATATCTCGATTGATTATGAATTTGTTATAAACAATTTTATCTCTAGAGCTTTACTTTCTTTTTTCGGACATTAAATAATTTCCCCAGTCGAATATTTTTTCATTGTGTCACACGAGGAAGGTCAATATTTTGTGGATTCCATCTAATAAAATGTTATTATCGATCTTAAAAGGGCAACATTCAAAGTTTAGGAGCTATTTTTAGAATCCAGATTTATAAAAAAAATTAATGACCTTTGACTAAATCAGAGTCCTTTGCTATACTGCAATCGTCGGTCAAATTATAACTGGATAATTTTTGACGGACCACTAACTCAAAATATAAGTCTAGTAGTATAGTTTTATTTCATTTATTAACGAATCTTAAACTGCACATAAATATATTAGTTTAGAAGATATTTCAGATTCGTAATAAAGAAAAAACATTTAAACAGACCAAAAAAAAAAAAAAATATAATTTTTTAAATCGGATTTTTAAAATTGATTTAATTAAATTTAGTTTGATGTGTCTGTAAATTGTCTGATCATTTTCCGTTTTAATTTTGACGACCTTGTGTCACATCTATCTAGGCAAACGTAATAAGGTACTAAGTATGGAATTACGGTGTATACTATATATATTTCAACGCTCCTAATATAACTGCGCACGACCTAAAGAGGAGTTTAAGGTTTGGATTTCAGAGTTTCTTTTACCTCTAAAACTGCCCTGCATTTTAGATAGTTAGTAACTCCCAAGGGTAAAATAAAAAGCATCGTCAGGAATGAACTCTGTTGACGAGTCCATATACTTTAAACATTAGACACGCGTCTCCATTAGTATTAAATGGCTACCAGCATCCGTTAAATTCTGAATTCGAATAACGACTTTTCAAACAGACACGCCTTCTGCGTACCATTATAATAGCGATAATCTCATAGTTCCTCAACTTATTTGCGTCATGTGTATGTAACTGTCCATAGGTGTAGTATAATTCTGTAAATCCATTCACTGTATACTTCGGATGAGGAAACATAATGTCTAAATGTTTGATCTCATAGAAATAAGTTGTATATTTTATTTCGTGCCTACCACCGATATGCATTCAACAAATTGATCCACATCCATTCTTTTGGCTCGGCTTCCACTCTAGAAACTAAATGACGACAAGAAACCAGACTTTCTTTATACATATACCATTTATCAATTGAAATTTGACTGCTTTCCAAACGCCAGACTTGTTGACCCGTCGAATTCTCTACCGTATCCTTCAGTCGGATAATAAAAGTAAGCTACAGTACTGTGCGAGAATTCGTGTGCATGCGGTGAGGCTGGACCGAGAAACATGTCAACATAGACGAAAGAGTTACACATCTATAAATTGAAAGAACTTCGGGAGGTTAATGACCGTTTACGTTTAACTTCAATAGCCACTGCTCCACTAGCTCCAGTATGGATAACTTAGATAGGAAGGATACACGTGACAGGGGCAATGACCCCCCAGTGGTTTGCTCCATAGTCAGCAGTTCTTTCGATAAACGTTATCAGTAATCTATATATTGGAACTCATCTAATAAGATTTTTCAGCTGGCCTACATGTGAACCAAGTGACAACAAGTTACCGTATCAGATAATCACTTTATTATATAGGTGTTAGGAGAGGAAAAGGGAGTGTCTCCCTAAACTCCATTCTCCTGATCATAAATAGATGGTTAGCTATGCTGATTTCTTCAGAATTTAAAATCTCCCACGCACGAAGTCTTTTTTTTATCATATGGCAAGCGGATATACAGATTCACACAATTTATGAAGCGGTGTAAAAGTATAAGTACTCGCGCCCTGAGTTCAAAATCCTGGGCGTAGTAATTGCTCACTATTAACGCTTGGAAATAGTATATTACCCTCCTGCATGGGTAAATAGTAGGGCCAGGACTGGACTCTGCCATGGTTAGGCAACCGGTCTGATGAGAGAGTGATGGAACTTCTAATTCAAACCCTGTTAAACTCCGCTTAAGAAATTACCTTGAGTCACATCCTGCTCGTGCAGAGGGGTTAGTAATATATATATACAGTTCGCACAACTGCCCTTTGTTGGATGATCTTATGGGGTTGCATAAGATTATTGTCAATCCCCTTTCTTTTTGAAGGGATGGCCCTTTTCATATACGGGCGGTACTTTCCATGGAATCTTACAAAAAGCCGAGAAATTACGTTTGAAGTCACGTGGGACCTTGTTCGGTCTCAGTCCAGCTTGGACGTCAGGCAGGCCTTAGCTGGAGCTCAACTGCATTAACACGCGTCTTACCTATGTTATAAGAGAAGAATGTTTAGTTAAGTAAATAAAAGTTTAATAATAATATGGTTTGTGGTTGATGAAGTCTGCAACAAGACTGAGCTAGAAGAAGAAAATGAATCAAGACGACCAACCAGCAAGAACAGAGGAAATAGAAGTCATAGAGAAAAGATAGAACGACTAGAGATCACCAATGGCCAAAGAAGTTGAAGTATGTCATCTCTCTATCTAACTGTGTCTGCTCTCCCCCTCTCATCCAGTAAAAGACACTTGTGTATGTACCCAACATGGGTATATGTGTATCTATGATATGTATACTTTATCTAATGTTATAGATAGATGGTGGGTTTGATCAGTGTACGGGGTATGTCAGAAAGTTTTCCAGTCGTCACATTCGTTCGATCGTGAGAGCATCGTCCCTGCGATTCTTGCCATTCGGGCCAGACGATATATCAGCATTCCAGCAAGAGGATACTGCGACGTTTGCTTCGTTCAGTGCGCCGAAAGAAGGAGGCAAAATGTGGCAGGTAACTTCTAGGTACTGCACCATGACACCTGTCACCTGAGTATGCGAGATTCCGTAGACCAAAAGAAGAACATCACTGCGCTGGAGCAAACCTCCCTACTCGCCCGACCTGGCTCCAATGTGATTTTTTTCCTCTTCCCAGCTCAAAGGGATCATCAGGGAACCCGTTTAGGATGTTGCATGCATTAATCAGGCCGTGACGACGAGCTATGGCAGAATCCCGGAAGAATTTCTTCCAGGAGTGCAGCAAGGGTGGCAGGAAAAGACGGGAAAAGTGTATTAGACTCAGGTGCATTACTTTTGAAGGGTAAACTTGTAGTGTAGTTGTATTGTGAACCAGTCCTGGATCTTTTCTGACTACCTCCTATACTCATTAAAAATCACTAGTCTTGCTTTTGTGCAAACAATCTTAAGATTTGTTTTAATTATTTTAAGATATTTAAAAAAATCAAAATATACATAGAAATGCATTGAAATCCTACTTAATATCCAGTAAATCTTGAAAGCAAAACAAACAATACACCAGTTTTTTGCCCTCCACTTATCTACCCGGGTACACTGGTAGCCGATTCTAGTATAAATGTATAGGATTATACTTAGTGGAGAGGCTTTGGTTATTTATGAGGTCAGCATCAGTCCAGTCAGTCTACTGTTGGTTGACACAGCAATGGCCGAAGCAATACTGACCAGCCAGTCAGTCAGTCTACTGTGGTTTGAACAACATTCAAACTGGCCAAGCACACTGAACGCACCAGTCATCAGGTCTAGTGTGTTCAACACAAACTAGCTTAGGCACACTGAACCAGCCAGTCAATTAGTCTATTGTTGTTGTGAACACCAAGCAACTGGCGAAGCACAACTGAACCGCCACTCAGGCCAGTTCTTACTGTGGTTTGAACAACAGCAACTGGCCAAGCACAACTGAACCTGTCAGTCAGTGAGTCTACTGTTGGTTTGAACAACAGCAACTGGCCAAGCACAACTGAACCAGCCAGTCAGTCAGTCTACTGTTTGAACAACAAGCAACTGGTCAAGCCCAACTGAACCAGCCAGTCAGCCAGTCTACTGTTGGTTTGAACAACAGCAACTGGCCAAGCACAACTGAAGCAGTGTCCAAGTCAGTTGGTATTTAGGGAAATCAAGAATGGTCCATTCATGTATTTGGGTGATTCCATTCCTTGAGTTCTGATTGGCGGCTTGGTTTCTATGATGTTGAAGAGTTTCATAAATACCCTGTCATTCTGCAGTAGGGTTACAGCAAGACAGGTTTATATTAAGGTACAACTGCTTGTTGCCGTGTCTTACCAATTCGACGGTAATTAGAACTTAGCTTGATTATTCTACAATTTGATGGGATATTGCTGGTGTTGGTAGTTTATTTTCATAAACTATATTATACGTGCTTTTCGTTCTTGTGGGTTTCATGCGGAAAAAATAATTAGGGAAAGAATAGGATGAAAAAACCAGTGTACTTTTACGGTTAGATTTTATTCCTAGGTTCATAGCTATTCCTTGGAGAGGTGATTTCTCCTGAACCAGATCGTTAACGTGTGCACCAATAAAGGTCAATGTGTGGAATGGTCGATGGATATTTTTTGAATCCAGAAAGGGGCATTTTCTCTGCGCATGTGGGATGAGGCTTTGTTTATTTGATGGGATATTGCTGGTGTTGTAGTTTTTTTTTCTTAAACTCCATTGTTCGTAGTTTCCTCTTGTGGGTTGTCATCGGGAAAAATAATTAGGGAAAGAAAAGGGGCGAAAACCAAGTGCATTAGACTCCAGGGGATTACTGTGAAGGGATAACTTCTAGTTTGTAGTTTGGATTTGAAATAATTTTTTTGTGACACCAGTCCTTGAACTCTTTTGACATACCTCTTCTGCTCCTTTGTTGCGATCTTGGGTGACTTGTTTTTATCTCAAAATCTACGCAATTCTTGCGATTTTTTTTATGCGAGTCTTTTTTTTCTGAGTTTGCTGGTGTTGCTTGTTATGTAGTTACTGCAACGTTAATTTTTTTCAGAATACAAAGTGTGTCATAAAAGTGCCGGTTTGAAGCTGCATTTACCAAGAAGAAATAACATGAATGGAACGTTCATTTTTTCAGATATCAAGGGTGTGTCATAAAGTGCCGAGTTTGAAGCTGTATTTTCCATAATAGAAATGAACAATTAATGGAACGTTAATTTTTCAGAATACAAGGTGTGTCATAAAAGTGCCGAGTTTGAAGCTGTATTTACCAAGAGGGAAATGAACAATGAATGGAACGTTAATTTTTTCCAGATACAAGGTGTGTCATAAAAGTGCCGAGTTTGAAGCTGTATTTGCCATGAATAGAAATGAACAATGAATGGAACGTTAACTTCTTTTCAGAATACAAGGTGTGTCATAAAATGCCGAGTTTGGAAGCTGTATTTACCAAGAGGGAAATGAACAATGAATGGAACGTTCATTTTTCAGAATACAGGTGTGTCATAAAAGTGCTAAGTTTGAAGCTGTATTTACCAGAGGAAATGAACAATGAGTGGAACGTTCTTTTCAGAATACAAGGTGTCATAAAAGTGCCGTGTTTTGAAGCTGTATTTACCAAGAGGGAAATGAACAATGAGATTGGGAACGTTAATTATTTTTAGAATACAAGGTGATGTGTCATAAAAAATGCCGAGTTTGAAGCTCTACTTACCAAGATAGAAATGGATAATAAATGGAACATTATTTTTTTTTCAGAATATAAGGTGTGTCAAAAAGTACTAAAAATCTCGAAACTTTTTTGAGACCCCATGTATCTAATTGTCTATTATTTATTTATTTATCTTTTTTTTCTTCATTCTATCTATCTATCTATCTATCTATCTATCTATCTCCGTCTGTCATATCTATCTTTGTAAATATCTTATTACCCATACTTTATAACTATAAAATACCCGCTCTCTTTTACTGTTTTTAATGTATCAATTTCTTTCTTTCTTTCTTTTCTTTTTTCTTTCTTTCTTTCTTTTCTTTATTTGTTTTCTCTCTTTCTTTCCTTTTTTCTTTTCTTCTTGTTTGTATTTCTTTCTTTCTATTTTTTTTCTTTCTCTCTTTTCTTCTTTCTGTATTTTTTCCTGTCTTTCATTCTCTCTTTTTTCTTTTCTTTCTTCTTTCTTTTTCTTTCTTTCTTTCTTTCTTTCTGATTTTCCTGTCTCATCTCTTTTTTTTCATTTTCTTTTCTTTCTTTCTTTCTTTCTTTCTTCTTTCTTCTTTCTTTCTGATTTTCCGTCTTCATTTCTCTTTTTTCATTTTCTTTCTTTCTTTCTTTCTGTATTTTCCTGTCTTTCATTTTCTCTTTTTCATTTTGTTTGTTTGTTTGTTTTTCTTTTCTGTATTTTTCCTGTCTTTCATTTTCTCATTTCATTTCTTTCTTTTATTTCTTTCTTTCTTTCTTTCTTTCTTTCTTTCTTTCTGTATTTTTCCTGTTTCTTCATTTTCTCTTTTTTTCATTTTCTTTCTTTCTATTTCTTTCTTTCTTTCTTTCTTTTTTCTGTATTTTCCTGTCTTTCATTCTCTCTTTTTTTCATTTTGTTTCTTTCTATTTCTTTGTTTCTTTGTTTCTTTGTTTCTTTCTTTCTTTCTTTCTTTCTTTCTTTCTGTATTTTTCCTGTCTTTCATTCTCTCTTTTTTTCATTTTCTTTCTTTCTATTTCTTTCTTTCTTTCTTTCTCTCTTTCTTTCTTTCTGTATTTTTTTCCTGCCTTTCATTCTCTCTTTTTTCATTTTTTCTTTCACTCTTAATTTCTTTCTTTCTTTATTTGCTTATAAGATGTTCTTCCTTCTCATTTTCATGATTTCCTTCTCTCATCTTTTCTCTCTTCACTCAAGCTTTTTCGTCTCTTCTTTCTGTCTTTCTTTCTTTCTTTCTTTCTTTCTATTTTTCTCTCCTTTCTTTCTTCCTTTGTCTTTTTTCTTCTTCTCTAATTTCTACTTTATCTTCCTCTTTATTTTGCTTCTTTCTTTTCAGTTCTTCCCTTCTTTTTCAGTTCTCTTCTGTTCAATTCTTCCTTCCTCCCTTCCTTCTTCCCCGCATACTTCTCCCCTCTCTCACCCAGTCTTTCTCTCCCACTCTTCTTCCCCTTCATTGCGTCTCACAAACTTATTCCACTGACTAACCACACTTTCAACGGAGTTACATTATCCATGCAACATTGCACATCCTTGAGGAGCGAGGTCTGAACAAATGATAATCCTACCCAGCCAAAGGCAGTTTCCAAATGACATGACATTACCCACCTCACTAACCAGAGATCACTTCACCCTCCTTAGATGATCAACACCATCGTCAATGTAATATCGACCCAAAAACTAATTGCCAAAAAAGATCCGCACATACAAATTCCGGGTGTCCATTCTTCAGCTTCGAAAAGATTAGAGCCGATTATCTCTTTTGCATTTCAACCAAAACCGGAAATGCCAACTGGATCGCCGGAAACTCACAGCGGGTCTTTGAGGTTTCCAAATCCTCCTCCTCCTCGTTCCTCCTCCTCCGCCTCCTCCTCCTCCTCCTCATCATCATCATCATCATGTCTCGCAATTAGCACGGATATCTATGACAATCTCTCACCAACCCTCCCTATCATTCATTGTGCCAGAGAATGATACAGAAATCGTAGGTATACACCGCTGATGGTATACACCGCTATGGCAGGCTCCAGCGGTCGAAAAGAGAAGCCTTTCGTAATGCCGTGGCGACACCGGTCGCGGTTCCGGCTTAGAGGCTTTCAGCCGTTATCGTGCGGAGGCAGCTTGGCACCGCCGCTCGTTCGAGCGAGCACGCGAACCGTTGCTCCGATCCCGCGGTTCCTCTCGTACTGGACGGGATAGCCGTGGCCACGGCCGACGTAACACACGTGCCGATCGGTAGGATAAAACTAACCTGTCTCTCGACGGTCTAAACCCAGCTCACGTTTCCTGTCAGTGGGTGAACAATCCAACGCTTGGCGAATTCTGCTTTGCAATGATAGGAAGAGCCGACATCGAAGGATCAGCGCAGCATCCAGTATTCTCGCATAGTTGGTCAATGTAGGTCCTTGGTGGACGACCCATATTAGCATGTCCATGTGTTGGCTTCCACAGGAGAACGTCACTTATGAGCGCGTCTTTGCTTCTCCAGCAGTTTCCCATATGCATTGTCCATCTCACTCGCAAGGTTTGTATGATGGGGACCAGGTGGTCATACAGCTGCTTCCTTGTGTGGTTCTGTTTCCACGTCTTGTTCAAGACCGCACGCAGCATTCTTGAGCAGGTCCCATCTAGCTTATTCTCAAGGCGCTTCGTTGAGGTCTAAGGGGTGCAGCCATACAGCCAGTCATGGTTTCCAAATAAAAGAATGAAATAATTACCAAATTTCTATAATACAGGAAAAGTCTTTTAACTGAATTTGTCTAAGCATTGCATAAGACCACAAATCATTAGCATCATCGACCCGTCTACTGGAGATGATAGCGTGATGTCCAAAAACAAGTGGAACTAAGTAGCCAGGGTGGGTTGATACGGAGGATGAGCTGTTGCCCAAGAAACGCGTCACCTTTCTCCACACTGCATTTGTGGTCAAAAGTAGATGAAAAAAAAAAAATAAACAATACAGTTTGGCAAGGATCGTACCGCAGGAGTTCCTGGATAGCTATGAAGATCAGTATCACACCATCTTCGGAACTCCAGCTTCGGATTTGATTTCTGTGTTTTCCCTCCTAGCCTTTCTTTGGATTGAGTTATAGCAACTAGGCAGAGGTTTCCTTGTCTAGATATATTGCCGTCCAAGATCAAATGGGGTTGAGCCACATCAACCCCATTTGCGGATTTATGTAATGCATGGGTGCAGTGTGCATCTGTGCATGCGGGTGTAGGTGTGTATATATAATTCTAGCTAGTATACTGAATAAGTAGTAAGAAAACCCACATATAAGATAAGTATGTATGTGTGTGTGTGTGTGTTCAGATGGATTATGTGGGTGTATATATATATATATATATAAATATATATGTGAGTATGAAAAATATATGGAAATTAATCCGACAGTATGAAATATAACATTTTGAAAAAACATATGATGTTTGTTATGTGATTGCTGACAAGCTTGTTTCGACCAAAACGATAAGTTGGTCTTCATCAAAGAGCGACATAGACGAGAAGAAAATATCCGTTAAAAAGACTGTTTACAAAACGAACGCTGACATCAACCGCTGAAAATTTTTTTTGAAAATGCATGTTCTGTTTTAAAAATAAAAAATAAAATAAATTTATTTTATATTTTTTTTTTTTACAATAAACTCTTTTGAGTTTTACCTTGAACTATAATGCTTCTGATTTTTAATTAAAAAAAAAAAAAAAAAAAATTATTTATTTTTATTTTTAAAACAGAACATGCATTTTCAAAAAAAATTTTCAGCGGTTGATGTCAGCGTTCGTTTTGTAAACAGTCTTTTTAACGGATATTTTCTTCTCGTCTATGTCGCTCTTTGATGAAGACCAACTTATCGTTTTGGTCGAAACAAGCTTGTCAGCAATCACATAACAAACATCATATGTTTTTTCAAAATGTTATATGTGAGTATGTATGCATATATTGTATGTGTAAGGTGGGCCAATGATAAGGCAAGGAAGTCATAGAATTAAGAAAAGGATTAGAATAGATAGAAAAAGTGTGATAAATGCCAGCAACCGACAAATGTCTGGATTTAGGCAAAAGAAGGAAAATATAGGGATCAGTCATAAAAATACGTGACCACTAGCATAGAGTTCAATGTTAGAACAAAGGATTTGGACATCTCGTTAGGAATCGCAGGGAATGAGAGTGAGATGAGATCTGAGGGATTCTGGGAAATTTAAAGAAGTCAAGTCAGTTAGATCTCGGGCAGCGATGCAGTAACATCTCCCTTAGAGACTTGTGAATAGCATAGAAGTCAATTTAAGAAGAAGTCCTTAAGGGAACAGGAGGGGGCCTTGAACTGAATGCGAACTATATACCTCATCTCTGACCATTTTGATGTTCACCTGAAATTGACTGGTCTTGTCTATATTGTCTCTTTGTTGTTTGTTCTCTCTTTCTCTTTTGTAATACTTGTTTGTTGTGCACCCCTCGGCGAGAGGCCCCTGTAAGGTGTTTGAGCTTGTTGCAACGTAGACAGGTCCTAAAACTTAGCTAGCAGACGACACGGAATCATGGCTAATGGTGAAACTCGAGTAGGCTTCTTTTGTATCCATTTCTTTAATAAATTTGCTCTACTTTGTATTGAGCACTTTGTATTTGTTTTATCGCGGACTTAACCCCTGGATTCTGTGCACCTCCAACGATCGTGCCCATATTCACTGGTAAGCCACCCTTTCTCTCTCTCTCTCTCTCTCTCTCTCTCTCTCTCTATATATTATATATATATATATATATATATATATATATATATATATATAACTGAAGTGTTGGAACCTTATATCTGTGTCTGCTATGATGGGTAAATTGCCTAAATTATACAAAAATGAAAATAACTGACATCTCACTTTAAATATAAATACCAACATTACATGAAAATATCTTGAAATGCTATAGAATAAATTTATTCCAAGATATCACCATAAATGATACCATTATTGTTGCTTTCAGTTCATAGTTGGTCTCTCGCTCAACCGTGCCCCACCCATGATGATCAATGAGATTGAAATCTGGGGAGTTAGGCAGCAATATTTTAGGGGTGATGTGGTTGCAGAAATCTTCCGACAGCCAACACTGGCTTTCCTGTATGTCTGGCATGATACAGTCTTGTTGCCACATGTAGTGTCTTTCAGCAGCCATCCTCCCAATCCAGGGCAGCACTACCTCCTCCAGGCATTCAAAGTAGGCCTGTGTTGAGCTGTGGCCATGTCAGAAGATGAATATCATCATGATGTGGACTGGAGGAAATAACTTTTAAAACAAAGTTCTTATACAGAACCTGCTGTTTTAAATTATAATTTTAGCTTGTTCTTGTTTAGTGGCCTGTCAAAATTTCAAACCTGCAAATATTGTGTATCCTATCTTATTGCATTATTGTGATGAATTCTATTAAATCTCTTCATTTTAAAGAAGGGGAAAAAAAGATAGCCACTTGTGATGGGATGTTCCTAGAAATTTTCCACAGTGAATTCTTCTGGTGTCGAACTTTGAATATGTCTTTCTTTTTCAAAATCTGTTACAATAAGAGATAGATTAAGAGATACATAGAATGTTGACCGAGATATTTGTGGTGGAAGTGCTCATATTTGAAACTACAATATAAATATTATTTTTTGCAACATCAAGGTTTTCGTTTGGAATTCATATCACAGGACAATCATTTTTTAAAAAATCTGTTTTCAAATGCCTTTAAAGTAATTAAGAATTCATCATTCGCATCTGATGAGTCGGGAGAGTTAGACTCTTTGTCTAAGCTCCCTGAAATAGACTATAATGCTAAATCTCTAAGCCTTTTGTTATTTCTTTACTTATATATTTGCTCTGTGACTCTAACATTAAGAGCACACATTGAGCTCTCAAACTGCGACAGGTTTTTTAAATAAAACTTTGTTTCGTAAGGAAGATTTCTTCCCTGGACTTTTGGATTATATATATATATATATATATATATATTTGATTTTCTTTTCTCGTTCTTCCGTGTGTAGGCAAATAAAACCCAAGCACTTCCTATTTTTACTAGGTGAGGGGCTTGGTTTGGTTGTGACTTGATGGGGTTTCGAAAATCTTATCAATTTTTTTCGCCCCCCCCTCTTGTCTAACCTAATTCCATATTCCTTATCCATTCCCGACTTATTTACTTTACTATTTGACTGTTAATCGTTTCCGAGTGTAAAACTTGAAAAGCACCGGACAAAAGGGCCCTAGTTTTATATCAATTAATCAACTTTTTCCACTCTATTCCACCTTTCTGTCTCCCACTCATTATCATTGGTGATCGCTATACATGATAGCCTTAAATATTATATATATATGTATACCTTTTTTATACACTTTTACTCTTTTGAGTTTTTCTAATGATAAAGATTCTTCTGATTTTTTAAAATAAAATTTATTTTATTTTTAACACAAAATACGTATTTTCAGAAATTTTTAAAATTCCGGCCCTGAACGAGAGCATTTGTTTGTACCTCGTGATTAACGGTTTATTCATTCCGTCTTTCCTCATGAATATAGTTGCTTTGAAAAAGACCGCTTTATTAAAAGATCGAAACAGATCTGACAGTAAACTAATAACATTTTTTTTCTAAAAATGTTCTATTCATACTGTCGGATTCACTTCAATTTACTTCATATATATATATATATATATATTATATATATATATTATACTCACATTATAGATATACTCACAATTTTAACAAATCTTACCATTTCCCCCCTTTACAAAAAACTCACACATATATAACTTAATGACAAATCCAATTCCATAACACACACACACACACAACACCACACACACACACACACATACATACATATCCAACATTCTGGACTAACACCTGCATTACCATTCACCATTCTGACACTCCCCATCTAGAGAGAAGAAAATCCACTACCCACCCCGACCACCCCTGCCCCTACTGACAACCTCCTGCTTCACTTTGAAAATGTCCATCATTTAAGCAAGAACTATATTCAAGTCTTGAAGAAGGTCTAATAGATCGAAACGTTGCATCGTCGACAATAAACATCCAGTTTCCATAACATCCCGTGTTTGTTTACGTTTCTCCACACACACACACACACACACACACACACATAATATATATATATATATATATATATTATATATATATATACTAGCAAAAGTACCCGGTCTATGACCGTACTATATATAAAGATTTGACCATATTCCGAGAGATTCCGAGCTGAACGGCTTAGACTCCGATTTTGTTCACTAAAGTTAAACTAAACAGCTGGTATAGCTTTAAAAGAAAACAGGCAGCGAACAATAGCTTATTATCAGCAGCAGCTGGTATACGGATAGTTTCGCAAATCGATTGATTTTGGTTTAATTAATTAATTAATAATAAAAATCAATAACCAAATTTGATGTGTTTCTTAGTTAGAAGGATATTAAGGTGTATGCAAGATTTCAAATCTGAGTGACTTCTCGGTTTTTAGTTATACATCGACACGTACATACCAAACTCCTTTTATATATATAGATGTATGTATGTATGTATGTATGTGTGTGTGTGTATGTGTGGAATTGTGCATGCTATTTTTAGAAGAGGCTTGATGCAGTTTCCCATATAAAGTACATGTAATTTTGGACAGACCTACTATTGGTGAAGGATAGATTCATGAAATTAATAAATCCAAAATATCATTTGGTTAAGTCTTATTTGCTCTCCCATCGCCGTAAGATTAGGAAAAGAGGAAAGCCTAGTAAAAGCTTAATTAAAAGAAAGGGTTTATTTGTCGTTGTCGTTGGCGTTATCTGACCGCGGGTTTCTAAGGGAGATTGGACAATGACCAGCTGTGATGTGTCCGTTAATGATAAATGACCACGCGTATCAATAAAGCCCGGTCAACAGATCAGCAAAGAACAGATCTGCCTTCCGGTGTTTTCACACTAGGGTTTCAGGCAACGAGGTGGTGTTAAAGCTGTTACTTCATACGTAGGTGTAAACCAATCTCTTTAAGAATAGAATCAGTGCCCTTCCCAGGTCACCAGGGTTACTCGTCGAAAGGGAGGGGTCTAAAATCAACATCGTCATCGTGTTTCCGAATATTAATATTTTGTACCACGACTATTTGTTTAAAGACTTACGCTGACCTGCGATGTTTTTGAGTGTCGAATATATAACAGCCGATTTTAAGGCAGTTTTATTTTACGCTGAATTCAAAAATCATACTCATCTCTTCTAAACAGATCAAAATTTTAAGATACCAGCTCTTATTTGAAATGTATACAAGTCTCATAACTCACACTATAATATTCTTTAATAAAGAAAATTCAAGATTGTAATAGTGTTACTTCATACGTAGGTGTAGGGCCAATCTCTTTAAGAATAGAATCAGTGCCCTTCCCAGGTCACCAGGGTTACTCGTCGAAAGGGAGGGGTCTAAAATCAACATCGTCATCGTGTTTCCTAATATTAATATTTTGTGATGTTTTTGAGTGTCGAATATATAACAGCCGATTTTAAGTTTCTTTTTACGCTGAATTCTAAAATCATACTCATCTTTTCTAAACAGATCAACATTTTAAGATACCATCTCTTATTTGAAATGTATATAAGTCTCATAACTCACACTATAATATTCTTTAATAAAGAAAATTCAAGATTGTAATATTGTTACTTCATACGTAGGTGTAGGGCCAATCTCTTTAAGAATAGAATCAGTGCCCTGCCCAGGTCACCAGGGTTACTCGTCGAAAGGGAGGGGTCTAAAATCAACATCGTCATCGTGTTTCCGAATATTAATATTTTGTACCACGACTATTTGTTTTAAGAATTGCGCTGACCTGCGATGTTTTTGAGTGTCGAATACATAACAGTCGATTTTAAGGCAGTTTCTTTTTACGCTGAATCAAAAATCATACTCATCTTTTCTAAACAGATCAAAATTTTAAGATACCAGCTCTTATTTGAAATGTATATAAGTCTCATAACTCATACTATAATATTCTTTAATAAAGAAAATTCAAGATTGTAATAGTGTTACTTCATACGTAGGTGTAGGGCCAATCTCTTTAATAATAAAATCAGTACCCTTCCCAGGTCACCAGGGTTACTCTTCGAAAGGGAAGGGTCTAAAATAAATATCCTCATCGTGTTTCTTAATATTAATATTTTGTACCACGACTATTTGTTTAAAGAATTACGCTGACCTGCGATGTTTTTGAGTGTCGAATATATAACAGCCGATTTTAAGGCATTTCTTTTTACGCTGAATTCTAAAATCATACTTATCTTTTCTAAGCAGATCAAAATTTTAAGATACCAGCTCTTATTTGAAATATATATAAGTCTCATAACTTACACTATAATATTCTTTAATAGAGAAAATTCAAGATTGTAATAGTGTTACTTCATACGTAGGTGTAGGGCCAATCTCTTTAAGAATAGAATCAGTGCCCTTCCCAGGTCACCAGGGTTACTCGTCGAAAGGGAGGGGTCTAAAATCAACATCGTCATTGTGTTTCTTAATATTAATATTTTGTGCCACGACTATTTGTTTAAAGAATTACGCTGACCTGAGATGTTTTTGAGTGTCGAATATATAACAGCCGATTTTAAGGCATTTCTTTTTACGCTGAATTCTAAAATCATACTTATCTTTTCTAAGCAGATCAAAATTTTAAGATACCAGCTCTTATTTGAAATATATATAAGTCTCATAACTTACACTATAATCTTCTATTGATAATAGAGATTTGCTTCCGGTTTTTGTCTATAACAAAAATCACGTCACTGATTACGTCAGATTACCCAACATCGTAATAACAGAATAAATACACACAAAATTTGAACATGCAGCATTAGACAGTCCTCATTGTTTTTTTAAAACAAGTTTTAATAAATACATGACTGGTATTATATATCTATATATAGTTTGTTTTATTTTAATACATATTAAAAGTTTACATTTCAAATTGTCTTATTTTTGAATCCGTTAATGAATTTGATGATTTTACTTACTTAGGGTACACACTCGCTGATATTGAATTTTTTACTCCCACACAATATGTTTTTAAAATCTAATTTTACATCGCCCGGAGGGTGTTTTTTATTTTGTACTAGTATTCTTTAATAGAGAAGATTCTAGAATGTAATATTGTGTTATCTTTGTGACAATTAAGTTAGCTAAAAAATGAGTTTAAAAAAATGTAATACCCAACAAGAATGAATAAAACAAAATGTCTTTGGTATAAAATGGCCCAAGGGTTGGCATGCTGTAGAATCCAACCAATTTTGAACTCTTCCTTATCATCAAGTCATGATGTCGTAGCTGGGGTCAGATGGGGTTGCTGGTCCCTAGTATTAGGACAGCGATATAGTTGGTACCATGTTAGAAGGTAGAGTAATTTAACAGTGTCATCTCTCTCTTTCTCTCTGTCTTTCCTTCTCTCCGAAACAGAGCACACGACACGAGCCTAAAAAAATAATAAGCCCCTTGTGACTATATAACTTACGTGTCTGTTGTGCCTTCTTTATCTACTACTGACGACTACTGCTGGGACTTGAGTTGGCTACATATATCGTTCTGGAGTTTGCCACAAAGACACTTTGGTACTTTGTTATACAACAAATACATTTTGATTGCCGTGAAGTTTGAGTCACGGTGACAAGCCCCGCCAGGTAACACTCTGAAATTGATAGACCAGTTCACATACCTAGGTAACAATATCTCATCTACAGAAAGTGATGCCAATATATACATAGGAAAGCATGATTGCTATAGTATTTGTAAAACCAAATATTCACGTCATTATTTGTCATTGGCAGATTATTCTTTTAACATAAATAGTCGTGGTTCAGCTTCATAGAAAATTGATATGATGCAGTGGACGATCAGCCGGTAAGAACCCCATAGGGAGTCTTGGAAAGGGGCCAGGCAGACAGTCGAGACGAAAGCCAAAACATAGAATAAAATATACAGTCAACGATGAATTATTCGTACGTCAATCAATGTTTAATATTTAATCTATTTCTCAGAACCTAAAGCTCGTATAATGCCTGTTTTTTATGCGTTAATAAGCACAGGAAATGGAATATGAAACTCAGTTTTCAGAAAAATGGGTAATATTCAACAATTATGAAACAATTATGAAAAATAGGAATAGACAAAATTATTCGTACAGTAGTAAATATCGTTTTAAATTCATTGGTTCGTGTAAGTATAAATAACTTACATAATTATTTTATCGGTGAAGCATTCTAGACTATTTATACTATTATTATTAGTGAAATAGATCTCTAATGAGGACTTAGCCTATTCTAGTAGTGGCCACTCCAAGCGGAGTTTAACAGGTTTAAATTCAGAGTTTTCCTCCTCTTAGACTCGTTGCCTAACCAAGTTTAAAGAGCACAGTCTGACCTACAATTTACTCATAGCTGGAGGGAGAGCAGTTATAGCTTTCTCAACGGTATACGGAGGTTTGGGGAATGTGGAGCACCCCTTCATCACCATTTCTCTCTGGTCCACTCTGACCCGGAGTGGTAGTACCTGTTAGGGTCCCATGTATGGGTTGAATAGAAAAAACATGAGTTTATAAACAAAATTGTATTATGCATTAAGAATAAATTTATTTCACAACTTTGTCGGCATTAAATGACCCACCGAGGTTGATATGCCGTAGAACAAAAACAAACCAAATCAAATATATATATATATCTATGTATCTATATATTAGCCCATATATATATATATATATATATATATATATATATATATATATTAGCCCATATATATATATATATATATGTGTGTGTGTGTGTGTGAATAAAAGGAAGTGAATCCGACGGCATGTATTATAATAAAAAAATGAAAAAACACAGGTTTGAATGAGTTAAGTGGTGAGTTTATTGGCCGCGCTGCAGTGTTTATCACCTTCCACATACCAAATAAAAACCCCTGAAGATGATCTAATTAATAGATCGAAACACTGCAGCGTCGGCCAATAAACTCACCACATATCTCATTCAAACCTGTGTTTTTTCAATTTTTTATTATACTACACACACCCACACCCACACCCATACACACACACACACACACACACACACACACAACACATACATATATATATATATATATATATATATATATATATATATATATATATATATATGCAGTTGAGCAGCAGTATGACAAAATGCCATCTTTCACGACATGATGTTGCGTTATTGAACGCTTTCCTTTCGGTAGACATGAATCCTTTTTCATTCATCCGCGTTTATTATCGCTGTGGGTAATGCGCATTCCAGCATTATCGCAAAGCTTCGGTCAACACAGCCGTCCAATCCGGAAATGAATCGTACCACAGATTATCAGCTCGAATTGTGCTGATAAAAGATGGATCACGCGATTTGCAAGCTCATATTCATCGTCATCGAAAACGAAGTATCAAAGGCGGAAGACAGAAGTATTATATACAGCTTTACGTAATGTCGATGTTCGAACATTTCGGTTTATAAAGAAACCTTCTTCAGGGCAATGTGAAACTAACCAAGGAGAAAAAAAAGATTTATGTAGTTAAAAACATGTTTCATATTGTCCTGAAGAAGATTTCTTTATAAACCGAAATGTTCGAACATCTAATAAATTTCCATCCATTGTAACATCCCGTGTTTTTCTACATTTCTCCTCATAATGTCGGACTAATTTCCTCATTTTACTCCCATCCCGCTTTACATATCGGGAATAAAAATAAAGAGAAGGAGAGGAGAGGAGAGGAGAGGAGAGAGAGGAGATGGGTGCTTACTTGTTCTACTTCTTTGCTGGCCATTTTCTTCTGCTGGGCTGATTTCTTTCTTTCTTTGTTTGGGCTGGAGAGTCTGCTCATTTCTATATTGGAATAATTATTAAAACAAGACTTTGTTGTTTTTCATTAGGTCTATTATTTATTAAAACCCCAATACCCCAAAGATTTTCCCGCGTGGTGAGAACCTGGCATCTCGGAGTCAATGATCATTACGTCTGCTTCCCTCATCTAACGGCTAGAATCAACCTAACACTGATTTCCGTGGTCGTGCCTTCCTTTAGCCAATCAGCATTTCAGGTCAGAAAAGGTTAACTGCCTGGTCAAGAAATTATAACAGTTAACGGTAACTTTCCATTTACCATCCGGTTATTTGAATTTTAACTACACTTAGATACATAATTCGTAGGCTACCCATGAAGTATGTAACAAGAAGTAGATAATACCGAATATAATCTATCACTGACTACTCAGATGATCTAGCGCTACTCACAAAAACACTTAACTGAGACAATCTCTGCTGCAAAGTTTGAAGCAAGCAACAGGAGCAATTGGCCTCGATGGAATAAAACAGATTTTCTCTGTTTTAAACAAGACATCAAATTCCAAATTAAAGTTAAAGAAGGAAACATTTCGAAATTTTTCCGTAAAAAATATGCACATTTCGTCACTGTTTGATGGCTGCACGGGCTGGCGCATTGTATGTGATTTGGAACGTCAACTCGTATTTCCAACTTAAATAACAATAACGGCACAGTTTCCTGATATTGTTATCTGGTTTGTTAATAAAAAAAGTTTTCATCGTTGAATTAACAGTCCCTTTCGAGAAAAACCATGACTTGGTACATCAGCGTAAGTTGGAAAAATATAAAGATCTACGAGAACAATGCGTCAGAAATGGATGGATAAAGGATGTATTTCCAATCAAAGTCGGATGCCAAGGATATATTACCAACTCAATCTTGGCATTTTTTACTAAAGTTGGACTTTCTCCGCCAGACAAGAGGAAATACATCAAAAGGATCCAGAACAAGCCTCTACCTACATCAACGTGGATATGGCAAACCTACAATATATATATATATAAAGAAAATTTGAAAAAACAAGTGTTCCGAAAATGGGATGAATTTAATTATCGATGTTTAAAACATTTCGGTTACATTGAACCTTCATCAGGATGTATCTTGGGGTGAAGAAAATGATGGATGTTTTTATATGTGACAGGAGATGAAAATCTTTTTAGTTATGTAACTGTATTTGATCAGCGTTTTATTTTTGATCTAATACAGTTACATAACTAAAAAGATTTTCATCTCCTGTCACATATAAAAACATCCATCATTTTCTTCACCCCCAGAGACATCCTGATGAAGGTTCAATGTAACCGAAATGTTTTAAACATCGATAATTAAATTCATCCCATTTTCGGAACACTTGTTTTTTCAAATTTTCTTCATATTGTCGGATTTAATTTCCATATTTACTCCCATATATATATATATATATATATATATATATATATATAGATATAGATATAGATAGATAGATAGATAGATACTACCGTTATTAAAGTTTATATAGCACAATCCTCAGACGAGACAATAGTAAAAAGTGGTCAGTTTAGCATTTGTCAAGTGTGATGTCTATGCAAGGACTTGTCTCTAAAACCTTTTTAATATAATCCAGTCTGAGGATTGTGTTATATACATGACACTTGAGTAAGGGTAATGTATTAACATTATTTTAGTTATTATACTCTGCTTTTATAGCATTGAGCATTCTTCTCTATCTATCTATCTATCTATCTATCTATCTATATATATATATATATATATATATATATATATATATATATAAAGGGCAGTTGTGTGTATATGTATGTCCGGGGAATTTCAAAAATAAAACAATTAATGACAATGTAAATATATATACACATTAAATATCTCCAGGGCTTGGTTTTTGAGCAAAAATAATAGAGATTTGTTTATATTTGTGAATATAATTAAAAAATAAAATTTAAATGATAACAGCATGGAATTTTATTTTTCAGTTAATATTTTAGATAGTAGACATTAACATTTCTTTTCAGAGTAGGTGGATCAATACAAAGTCTATTTTTCTTACATGGGGATTTAAATGAGGCATCCCACGAGGATTCAGCTTACGATTCAGTAATAATGGATCTGCGGGACTAACTTAAAAAGTCCCCCTCTACCCAGGCGATGCCGGGTAGCCACTGCTAGTATATAATGAAGGACAGTAAATAAGAGAAGTGTATGCGTAGTAAGATTCCTCAATATATATATATATATATATATATATATATATATATGTGTGTGTGTGTGTGTGTGTGTGTGTGTGAGTGTGTGAGTGTGTGTATCTCTGTGTGTGTATGTGTGCATCTATAGAATTATCCATATATGTATATTGTGTGTGTGTTTATTGAAAGGAGAGAGACACACACACACATCTATATATATATATATATATATATATATATATATATAATATAATATGTCTAATTATATTCATCAAAAAATTGCTAGAATATTTTCCTTGTAGTACTCTTCTGAAAGGGTCCAAAAATTCAAGGTAATATCAATCCTTTGAGAGTCTCTCCAGCAAACGAATGTAATTCCGTTCCCAACCGAACACGCCACTCTCACTTCAAATAGCAGTCGTCAGATTTCACTTGCCGTCCAAACACTTTCTTCCTCACTCGCCCTGTCAGTGAACGTCCGTCTTTATTTCTACTCGTTCGGCTGCGCTTATGCAAATTCGAATATACTTTATTTGGGTCTCTACTAACAACATCAGCTACGAGGAAGTAGCGAGTTCGAGTATCCGTGGCCGCTCGCCACAGGCCAAACATATCCTGACGCGCTTTGTTTGTAGGGGGCTGGGAATCCGCTTGTTCATACGGCTGCCTTTCAGTCTCGTCACAAGTACCATTAGTTATTAATTAAAAATGCTCAATATATTTTGTAAAATATATAAGCAACCATTATCATCATTAATGAAATGAAATATACGCAAGCAGTTGACAAAATTATTATATATACTAGCAAGTACGGGTGCAAGTATTTAAGTTTTAATATGATAAAATATCATATTAAACGAGAAAGGCTAATGAAACTGAATAAGAATGCAAATAAAAAGATTTGGAACAGAGGGGGCATGATTGAAAAATAGAACAACTTTGAAACTAACTCTTCCATCATTTTCCATTACTCCCGTCTTTCATTGGTAAATTTTCCTAATTTAACTATTTAGTTAAAATAGGAAGTAAAAAATAATATTACAGTTATTTCTTTTGTTAATGAATTTCTTTTAAGATTTATCCCCGAGATTTTTGCTCATATTCAATAAGATAAACCAAACAATTAGAAATCAATAAAACTAAGCATATATTTATTAAAATCAAATTTTAAGATCAATATGCAAATTAGCCTTCCCGTACACACTGTAAACAGCTATTTTGTTGTATGTATAAATAGAAAATGTAATGTTCCTTAGTATGTAGATATGGTCAGCAGTATTAATAATGTAAAACACATTTTAATTAATAATTGAGGTTTAAATTAAATAATCATGGAGAATGTAATGTAAATAATAAAGGGAATTGTGACTTGTATTATAATATAGTTTCGGTTACAAGACAGAAAACCACACAATCTCCATTATAATCAAGTCAACAATTCCTTTATTATTTACATTACATTCTCCATGATTTTATTTTATTTAAACCTCAATTATTAATAAAATTGTTTTACATTATTAATACTGCTGACCATATCTACATACATAAGAACATATTATTTATACATACAACAAAATAGCTGTTACAGTGGTACGGAGGCTAATTTTGCATATTGTCTTAAAAATTTGATTTTTAATAAATAATATGCTTTAGTTTTATTGATTTCTAATTGTTTGGTTTATCTTATTGAATATGAAGCAAAAATCTCGGGGATAAATCTTAAAAGAAATTCATTAACAAAAGAAATACTGTAATATTATTTTTTTTACTTCCTATTTTTTAACAAATAGTTAAATTAGGAAAATTACCATGAAAGACGGGAATTAATGGAAAATGATGGAAGAGTTAGTTTCAAAGTTGTTCTATTTTTCAATCATGCCCCCTCTGTTCCAATCTTTTTATTGCATTCTTAATTCATTTTCAAATTAGCCTTTCTGTTTAAATATGATATTTTATCATATAAAACTTAAATAACTTGCACCGTACTTGCTAGTTATAAATAATTTTGTAACTGGCTTGCGTATATTCTTTCATTAATGATGATAATGGTTGCTTATATATTTTACAAAATTATTGAGCCAATTTTTAATTAATAACTAATGGTACTTGTGACGAGACTGAAAGGCAGCCGTATGAACAAAGCGGTTCCCAGCCCCCTCAAACAAAAGCGCGTCGGATATGTTTGGCCTTGTGGCGAGCGCACGGATACTCGAACTCGCTACTTCCTCGTGCTGAGGTGTTGTTAGTAGGACCCAAATAAAGTATATTCGAATTTGCATAAGCGCAGCCGAACGAGTAGAAATAAAGACGGACGTTCACTGACAGGGCGAAGTGAGGAAAAAGTGTTTGGACGGCAAGTGAAATCTGACGACTGCTATTTGAAGTGAGAGTGGCGTGTGGTTGGGAACGGATTACATTTCGTTTGCTGGAGAGACTCTCAAAGGAAATTGATATTTACCTGAATTTTTGGACCCCTTTCAGAAGAGTACTACAAGGAAAATTCTACAATTTTTGATGAATATAATTAGACATATATAATTATATATATATATATATATATATTATATATATATGTGTGTGTGTTGCTTCTCTCTTCTAAACACACACACAATATACATATATGGATAATTCTATAATGCACACATACACACCACAAGATAACACACACTCACACACATCACACAACACCACACACACACACACACAATATATATATATATATATATAATTATATATATATATTGAGGAATCTTACTACGCATACACTTCTCTTATTTACTGTGCTTCATTATATACTAAGCAAAGTGGCTACCCGGCATCGCCTGGGTAAGGGGACTTTTTAAGTTAGTCCCGCAGATCCATTATTACTGAAATCGTAAGCTGAATCCTCGTGGGATGCCTCATTTAAATCCCCATGTAAGAAAAAAAGACTTTGTATTGTCCACCTACTCTGAAAAGAAATGTTAATGTCCCTACTATCTAAAAATATTAACTGAAAATAAAATTCCAATGCTGTTATCAATTTAAATTTTATTTTTTAATTATATTCACAAATATAAATCAAATCTCTATTAATTTTTGCCTCAAAACCAAAGCCCTGGAGATATTTAATGTGTATATATTATTTACATTGTCATAATGTTTATTTTGAAATTCCCCCGACATACATATACACACACTGCCTATATATATATTATATATTATATATTATAATATTATATAGAAGATAGAATGAATAGATAGAAGATAGAGAAAGAATCTCAATGCTATACAAAGCAGAGTATAATAACTAAAATAATTTAATACATTACCCTTACTCAATGTCATGTATACTAACACAATCCTCAACGGATTATATTAAAAGGTTTTAGAGAAAAGTCCTGCAAGACATCAACATCTGACAAATGCTAAACTGACCATTTTTAACTATTCGTTCGTCTGGGATTGTGCTATATAAACTTTATAAACGGTAGTATTATCTATCTATCTATCTATTCTATTCTTATATATATATATATATATATTATATATATATATGGGATAAAATATGGAAATTAAATCCGACAAATGAAAGAAAATTTGAAAAACAAGGTTCCGAAAATGGGATGATTAATATCGATGTTTAAATTTTCGGTTACAATTGAAACCTTCATCAGGAATGTCTCTGGGGGTGAAGAAAATGATGGGATGTATTTATATGTGACAGAGATGAATCTTTTTAGGTTATGGTAACTGTAATTAGATCAAAAATAAAACGCTGATCAAAACAGTTACATAACTAAAAGATTTTCTCTCCTGTCACATATAAAAACATCCATCATTTTCTTCACCCCAAGTACATCCTGAAGAAGTTCAATGTAAAACCGAAATGTTTTACATCGATAATTAAATTCATCCCATTTTCGGAACACTTGTTTTTCAAATTTTCTTATATTATAATATTGTAGGTTGCCATTCCACGTTGATGGTAAGGTAGAGGCTTGTTCTGGATCCTTTGATGTATTTCCCTTGTCTGCGGAGAAAGTCCAACTTTAGTAAAAAATCCAAGATGAGTTGGTAATAATATCCTTGGCAATCCGACTTTGATTGGATACATCTTTATCCATCATTTCTGACGCATTGTCTCGTAGAATCTTTATATTTTTTTCCAACTTACGCTGATGTACCAAGTCAATGGTTTTTCTCGAAAGGGACTGTAAATTCACGATGAAAACTTTTTTATTAACAAACCAGATAACAATCGAAATGTGCCGTTATTGTTATTTAAGTTGAAATACGAGTTGCGTTCCAATCAACATACAATGAAGCCAAGCCCGTGCAGCATCAATACAGTGAAACGAAAATGTGCATATTTTTTACGGAAAATTTCGAAAATGTTTCCCTTCTTAACTTTAATTTGGAATTTTGAATGTCTTGTTAAAACAGAGAAAATCTGTTTATTCCACGAAGGCCATTGCTCCTGTTGCTGCTTCAAACTTTGCAGAGAGATTGTCTCCAGTTAAAGTGTTTTTGTGAGAGCGCTAGATCATCTGAGTAGTCAGTGATAGTTATATTCGGTATTATCTACTTCTTGTTACATACTTCATGGGTAAGCCTACAATTATGTATCTAAGTGTAGTTAAAATTCAAATAACCGGATGGTAAATGGAGCAAGTTACCGGTTAACGTTAAATTTCTTGACAGGCAGTTAACCTTTCTGACCTGAAATGCCTGATTAGGCTAGGAAGGCGCAACGCCACGGAAATCAGTGTTGGTTGATTCTTAGCCGTTAGATGAGGGAAGCAGACGTAATGTCATTGACTCCGAGATGCCAAGGTTCTCACCACGCGGAAAATCTTTGGGGTATTGGGGTTTTAAATAATAATAGACCTAATGAAAAAACAACAAAGTCTTGTTTTAATAATTATTCCAATATAGAATGAGCAGACTCTCCAGCCCAAACAAAGAAGAAAGAATCAGCCCAGCAGAAGAAAATGGCCAGCCAAGAAGTAGAACAAGTAACACCCTCTCCTCTCTCTCCTCCTCTCCTCTCCTCTCCTCTCTCTTATTTTTATTCCCGATATGTAAAGCGGGAATGGAGTAAAATGAGGAAATTAGTCCGCATTATGAGAGAAATGTAGAAAAACACGGGTGTTACAATGGATGGAATTTATTAGATGTTCGAACATTTCGGTTTTAAAGAAAATCTTCTTCAGGACAATATGAAACATGTTTTTAACTACAAAATCTTTTTTTCTCCTGGTTAGTTTCACATTGCCCTGAAGAAGGTTTTCTTTATAAACCGAAATGTTCGAACATCGACATTACGTAAAGCTGTATATAATACTTCCGTCTTCCGCTTTGATACTTCGTTTTCGATGACGATGAATATTGAGCTTGCAAATCGCTGTCCACTTTTATCAGCAACAATTCGAGCTGATAATCTGTGGTACGATTCATTTCCGGATTGGACGGCTGTGTTGACCGAAGCTTGCGATAAATGCTGGAATGCGCATTACCCACAGCGATAATAAACGCGGATGAATGAAAAGGATTCATGTTCTACCGAAAGGAAAGCGTTCAATAACGCAACATCATGTCGTGAAAGAGGCATTTTGTCATACTGCTGCTCAACTGCATTTATATAATATATATATTATATTAATTATATATATATATATATATGTATGTGTGTGTGGTTGTGTGTGTGTGTGTGTGTGGTATGGGTGTGGTGTGGGTGTTGTAGTATATAAAAAATTGAAAAAACACAGGTTTTGAAATGAGATAATGTGGTGAGTTTATTGGCCGACGCTGCAGTGTTTCGATCTATTAATAGATCATCTTCAGGGGTTTTATTGTATGTGGAAGGTGATAAACACTGCAGCGCGGCCAATAAACTCACCACTTAACTCATTCAAACCTGTGTTTTTTCATTTTTTTATTATAATACATGCCGTCGGGATTCACTTCCTTTTATTCAAACACACACACACACATTATATATATATTTATGGCTAATAATATATATATATATATATATATATATATATATATAATATATATCTGGGCTAATATAATAGAATACATAGATATATATAATTTGATTTTGGTTTGTTTTTGTTCTACGGCATATCAACTCGTGGGTCATTAATGCCGACAAAGTTGTGAAATAAATTTATTCTTAATGCAATAATACAATTTTGTTTATAAACTCATGTTTTTTTCTATTCAACCCATACATGGGACCCTAACAGGTACTACCACTCCCGGGTCAGAGTGGACCAGAGAGAAATGGTGATGAAGGGGTGCCCCACATTCCCAAATCCTCCTCCGTATACCGTTAGAAAGCTATAACTGCTCTCCTCCAGCTATGAGTAAATTGTAGGTCAGACTGTGCTCTTTAAACTTGGTTAGGCAACGAGTCTAAGAGGAGGAAACTCTGATTTAAAACCTGTTAAACTCCGCTTGGAGTGGCCACTACTAGAATACTAAGTCCTCATTAAGTCTATTTCCTAATAATAATAGTATAAATAGTCTAGAATGCTTCACCGATAAATAATTATGTAAGTTATTTATACTTACACGAACCAATGATTTAAACGATATTTACTACTGTACGAATAATTTTGTCTATTCCTATTTTTCATAATTGTTCATAATTGTTGAATATTACCCTTTTTTCTGAAAACTGAGTTTCATATTCCATTTCCTGTGCTTATTAACGCATAAAAAACAGGCATTATACGAGCTTTAGGTTCTGAGAAATAGATTAAAATATTAAACATTGATTGACGTAACGAAATTCATCGTTGACTGTATTATTTATTCTATGTTTTGGCTTTCGTCTCGACTGTCTGCCTGGCCCCTTTCCAAGACTCCCTATGGGTTCTTACCGGCTGATCGTCCACTGCATCATATCAATTTTCTATGAAGCTGAACCACGACTATTTATGTTAAAAGAATAATCTGCCAATGACATAATGACGTGAATATTTGGTTTTACAAATACTAATAGCAATCATGCTTTCCTATGTATATATTGGCATCACTTTCTGTAGATGAGTATTTACCTAGGTATGTGACTGGTCTATCAATTTCAGAGTGTTACTGGCGGGGCTTGTCACCGTGACTCAAATTCACGCAATCAAAATGTATTTGTTGTATAACAAATACCAAAGTGTCCTTTGTGGCAAACTCCAAGAACGATATTGTAGCCAACTCAAGTCCCCAGTAGTCGTCAGTAGTAGAATAAAGAAGGCACAACAGACACGTAATTATATAGTCACAAGGGGCTTATTATTTTTTTAGGCTCGTGTTCGTGTGCTCTGTTTCGGAGAGAAGGAAAGACAGAAGAGAAAAGAGAGAGATGACACTGTTAATTACTCTACCTTCTAAACATGGTACCAACATATCGCTGTCCTAATACTAGGGACCAGCAACCCCATCTGACCCCAGCTACGACATCATGACTTGATGATAAGGAAAGAGTTCAAAAATTGGTTGGATTCTACAGCATGCCCCTTGGGCCATTTTATACCAAAGACATTTTGTTTTATTCAATTCTTGTTGGGTATTACATTTTTTTAAACTCATTTTTTTTAGCTAACTTAATTGTCACAAAGATAACACAATATTACATTCTAGAATCTTCTCTATTAAAGAATACTAGTAAAAATAAAAACACCCTCCGGGCGATGTAAAATTAGATTTTAAAAAACATATTGTGTGGGAGTAAAAAATTCAATATCAGCGAGTGTGTACCCTAGTAGTAAAATCATCAATTCATTAACGGATTCAAAAATAAGACAATTTGAAATGTAACTTTTAATATGTATTTAAATAAAACAAACTATATAAGAATATTAATACCAGTCATGTATTTATTAAACTTGTTTTAAAAAAACAATGAGGACTGTCTAATGCTGCATGTTCAAATTTTGTGTGTATTTATTCTGTTATTACGAATGTTGGGTAATCTGACGTAATCAGTGACGTGATTTTGTTATAGACAAAACCGGAAGCAAATCTCTATTATCAATAAGTTAATAGTGTAAGTTTATGAGACTTATATATATTTCAAATAAGAGCTGGTATCTTAAAATTTTGATCTGCTTTAAAAAGATAAGTATGATTTTAGAATTCAGCGTAAAAATGAAAAATGCCTTAAAATCGGCTGTTATATATTCGACACTCAAAAACATCTCAGTCAGCGTAATTCTTTAAACAAATAGCGTTGGCACAAAATATTAATATTAAGAAAACACAATGACGATGTTGATTTTAGACCCTCCCTTCGACGAAGTAACCCTGGTGACCTGGGAAGGCACTGATTCTATCTTAAAGAGATGGCCCTACACCTACGTATGAAGTAACCACTATTACAATCTTGAATTTTTCTCTATTAAAGAATTTATAGTGTAAGTTATGAGACTATATATATTTTCAAAAATAAGAGCTGGTACTAAAATTTGTCTGCAATTAAAAAGATAAGTTTGATTTTAGAATTCAGCGTAAAAAGAAATGCCTTAAAATCGGCTGTTATAATTCGACACTCAAAACACGCAGGTCAGCGTAATTCTTTTAAAACAAATAGTCGTGGTAACAAAAATATTAATATTAAGAAACACGATGAGGATATTTATTTTAGACCCTTCCCTTTTCGAAGAGTAACCCTGGTGACCTGGAGGTTTACTGATTTATTATTAAGAGATTGGCCCTACACCTAAGTATGAAGTACACTATTACAATCTTGATTCTTTATTAAAGAATATTCATAGTATGAGTTTAATGAGACTTATATACATTCATAAGAGCTGGTATCTAAAATTTTGAATCTGTTTAGAAAAGAAAATCGGAAAAAAAAAAAGTTTGATTTTGATCAGCGTAAAAAGAAAACTGGCCTTAAAATCGACTGTTATGTATTCGACACTCAAAAACACGCAAGGTCAGCGCAATTCTTAAACAAATAGTCGTGGTACAAAATATTTAATATTCGGAAACACGAATGACGAATGTTGATTTTAGACCCCTCCCTTTCGACGAGTAACCCTGGTGACCTGGCAGGGCACTGATTATTCTTAAAGAGATTGGCCAATACAACTACGTATGAAGTAACAATATTAACAATCTTGAATTTTTCTTTATTAAGAATATTATAGTTTGAGTTTATGAGACTTAATTACATTTCAAATAGAGATGTACTTAAAAATGTTGATCTGTTAGAAAGAATGAGTATGAATTTTAGAATTCAGCGTAAAAGAACCTTAAAATCGCTGTTATATATTCGACCACTCAAAAAATCACAAAATATTAATATTGGAAACCGATGACGAATGTTGATTTTTAAAACCCCTCCCTTTCGACGAAAGTCCCTGGTGACCTGGGAAGGCACTGATCCTATTCTTAAAGAGATTGGCCCTCCCTACGTATGAGTAACACTAATTACAATCTTGAATTTCTTTATTAAAGAATATTATAGGGTGAGTATGAAGACTTGTATACAATTTCAAATAAGAAGCTGGTATCTTTAAAATTTGATCTGTTTAGAAGAGATGAGTATGATTTTGAATTCAGCGTAAAATAAAACTGCCTTAAAATCGGCCTGTTATATATTCGACACTCAAAAACATCGCAGGTCAGCGTAAGTCTTTAAAACAAATAGTCCGTGGTACCAAAATATTAATATTCGGAACACGATGAACGATGTTGATTTTAGACCCCTCCCTTTTGACGAGTAACCCTGGTGAACCCTGGGAAGGGCACTGATCTATTCTTAACGAGATTGGTTTACACCTACGTATGAAGTAACAGCTTTAACACCACCTCGTTGCCTGAAACCAAGTGTGAAAACACCGGAATGGCAGAATCTGTTCTTTGCTGATTCTTGTTGACCGGGCTTTATTGATACCGTGGTCATTTATCATTAACGGACAATACAGCTTGGTCATTGTCCCAATCTCCTTAGAAACCCGCGTCAGATAACGCCAACGACAACGGACAAATAAACCCTTCTTTTAATTAAGCTTTTACTAGGCTTTCCTCTTTCCTAATCTTACGGCGATGGAGAGCAAATAAGACTAACCAAATGAAAATATTTTGATTATTAATTTCTGAAATCTATCCTTCACCAAATAAAGTAGGTCTGTCCAAATTCATGTTACTTTATATGGGAAACTGCATCAAGGCTCTCTAAAAATACATGCACAATTCCACACATACACACACACACATACATCATACAATACATACATCTATATTATAAAAGGAGTTTGGTAATCGTGTCGATAGTATAACTTAAAACCGAAGAAAGTTCACTCAGATTTGAAAATCTTGTCATACACCTTAATATCCTTCTAACTAAGAAACACATCAAATTTGGGTTATTTGATTTTTATTATTATTAATTAATTAAACCCCCCAAAAAAAATCAATCGATTTGCGAAACTATCCGTTATACACTGGCTGCTAAAATAAGCTTATTGTTCGCTGCTGTTTTCTTTTAAGCTATACCAGCTGTTTAGTTCAACTTTAGTGAACAAATCGGAGTCTAAGCCGTTCAGCTCGGTCTCTCGGAATTGGTAAATCTTTATATATAGTACGGTCATAGACCGGGTACTTTTGCTAGTATATATAATATATATATATATATATATATATATATATATGTGTGTGTGTGTGTGTGTGTGTGTGTGTGGAAACGTAAACAAACAACGGGATGTTATGGAACTGATGTTTATTGTCGACGAGCACTTTCGTTATTAGACCTCTTCAAGCTTGAATATAGTTCTTGCTTTATGATGGGACATTTTCAAGTGATCAGGAGGTTTTGTCAGTAGGGAGGGGTGGTCGGGGTGGGTAGTGGGATTTTCTTCTCTCTAATGGGGAGTGTCAAGAATGGTGAAATGTAATGCAGTGTTAGTCCAGAATGTTTTGGATATGTATGTATGTGTGTGTGTGTGTGTGTGTGGTGTGTGTGTGTGTGTTATGGAATTGGATTTGTCATTAAGTTATATTATGTGTGAGTTTTTTGTAAGGGGGAAATGGTAAGAATTTGTTAAATTGTGAGTATATCTAATAGTGCAGTATATATATATATATATATATATATATATATAATATATATATGAAGTTAAATTGAAGTGAATCCGACAGTATGAATAGAACATTTTTTTTAGAAAAAAATGTTATTTATAGTTTTCACTGTCAGATCTGTTTTCGATCTTTAATAAAGCGGCTTTTTCAAAACAAACTATATTCCATGAGGAAAGACGAATGGAAATAAAACCGGTTAATCACGAAGGTTACAAACAAATGCTCTCGTTCAGGCCGGAATTTTAAAAATTTCTGAAAATACGTATTTTGTGTTAAAAATAAAATAAATTTTATTTTAAAAAATCAGAAGAATCTTTATCATTAGAAAAACTCAAAGAGTAAAAGTGTATAAAAAGGTATACATATATATATAATATTAAGGCTATCAAGTTAGCGATCACCATGATAATGGTGGAGACAGAAAGGTGGAATAGAGTGGAAAAAGTTGATTAATGATATAAAAACTAAGGGCCCTTTGTCGCGATGCTTTTCAAGTTTTACACTCGGAACGATTAACAGTCAAATATAAGTAATAAGTCGGGAAATGGATAAGGAATATGGGAATTAGGTTAGACAAGAGGGGGGGCGAAAAAAATTGATAAGAATTTTCGAAACCGCATCAAGTCAACCAAAAACCAGGCCTACCTAGTAAAAATTAGGAAAGTGCTTGGTTTTATTTGCCTACACACCGAAGAAACGAGAAAAGAAATCAAATATATATATATATAATATATATATAAATCCAAAAGTCCAGGAAAGAAATCTTCGCTTACGAAAACAAGGTTTTATTTAAAAACTGTCGCAGTTTGAGGCTCAATGTTGCTCTTAATGTTAGAGCACAGAGCAAATATATAGAGTAAAAGAAATACAAAAGGCTTGAGTTTAGCATTATAGTCTATTTCAGGAGCTTAGACATAAGAGTCTAACTCTCCCGACTCATCAGATGCGAAATGATGAAATTCTAATTACTTTAAAAGGCATTTGAAAAAGATT
>CM042162.1:5389373-5403321 GCA_023376005.1 Doryteuthis pealeii
ATATTTAATAGAAAGAATCAGAAGCTGTGTCTCTCATCTCACTTCTCCTTAACTCTCCTATAACTCCCCCCTCTCTCCTCCTCTCTATTTTCTGCATACTGCCCCGTGTATTTAAAGACCTGTTATTAAATTACACTTCTGAAGCCTTCATATTTTCCTTTATTCTCCTCTCTCCTCCTTCCCGCCTCTCTCTCTGTCTTCCCCTTCTCTCTACTCTCTCTCTCTCTCTGTCTTCCCCTCCCTCTCTCTTGTCGCACTTCTCTCTCTCTAACCCTTCTCCCTCTCTTTTCTCTCGCTATTTCTATCTGTTTGATTTAAAGAAACTTTAAAATTCTATGCAGACTCCATAATTTTTCTTTATTCCTCGTCTCTCCATCTTACCCCTCCTCTCTCTCTGTCCTTCCCCTACTCTCCTCACTCTCTCTCTCCTCCTGTCTCTCCCCTCTCTTATCTCTCCCTCTTCTCATCTCTCTTAACCCTTTCTCCCTCTCTTTCTCTCTCCTATTTCTATCTGTTTATTATAAAGCAACTTAAAATTCTTGAGCTTTCATCATATTATACTCTATTCCTCTCTCTCTCTGTCCCCTTCTGCTCTCTGTCTTCCCCTTCTCTTCCTCTCTCTCTCCTCTCTGTCTTCCTCTTCTCTCTCTTCCCTTCTCTCTCTCTTAACCTTCTCCCTCTCTCTCTCTCTATTTCTATCTGTTTATTTAAAGAACTTTAAAATTCTTGAGCTTCATATTTTCTTTATTCTCTCTCTCTCTTCCCCTTCTCTCTCTGTCTTCCCCTTCTCTCTCTCTCTCTCTCTCTGTCTTCCCCTTCTATCTCTTCCCCTTCTCTCTCTCTTAACCTTCTCCCTCTCTTTCTCTCTCTATTTCTATCTGTTTATTTAAAGAACTTTAAAATTTCTTGAGCTTCATATTTCTTATTCTCTCTCTCTCTCTTCCCCTTCTCTCTCTGTCTTCCCCTTCTCTCTCTCTCTCTCTCTCTGTCTTCCCCTTCTCTCTCTTTCCCTTCTCTCTCTCTTAACCCTTCTCCCTCTCTTTCTCTCTCTATTTCTATCTGTTTATTTAAAGAACTTTAAAATTCTTGAGCTTCATATTTTCTTATTCTCTCTCTCTCTTCCCCTTCTCTCTCTGTCTTCCCCTTCTCTCTCTCTCTCTCTCTCTCTTCCCCTTCTATCTCTTCCCCTTCTCTCTCTCTTAACCCTTCTCCCTCTCTTTCTCTCTCTATTTTCTATCTGTTTATTTAAAGAACTTTAAAATTCTTGAGCTTCATATTTTCTTATTCTCTCTCTCTCTCTTCCCCTTCTCTCTCTGTCTTCCCCTTCTCTCTCTCTCTCTCTCTCCCTTCTCTCTTCCCCTTCTCTCTCTCTTAACCCTTCTCCCTCTCTTTCTCTCTCTATTTTCTATCTGTTTATTTAAAGAACTTTAAAATTCTTGAGCTTCATATTTTCTTATTTCTCTCTCTCTCTCTCCCTTCTCTCTCTGTCTTCCCCTTCTCTCTCTCTCTCCCCTTCTCTCTCTCTCTTTCCCTTCTCTCTCTCTTAACCCTTCTCCCTCTCTTTCTCTCTCTATTTTCTATCTGTTTATTTAAAGAACTTTAAAATTCTTGAGCTTCATATTTTCTTATTCTCTCTCTCTCTCTTCCCCTTCTCTCTCTGTCTTCCCTTCTCTCTCTCTCTTCCCCTTCTCTCTCTCTCTTTCCCTTCTCTCTCTCTTAACCCTTCTCCCTCTCTTTCTCTCTCTATTTTCTATCTGTTTATTTAAAGAACTTTAAAATTCTTGAGCTTCATATTTTCTTATTCTCTCTCTCTCTTCTTCCTCTCTCTCTCTCTGTCTTCCCCTTCTCTCTCTCTTCCCCTTCTCTCTCTCTTAACCCTTCTCCCTCTCTTTCTCTCTCTATTTTCTATCTGTTTATTTAAAGAACTTTAAGATTCTTGAGCTTCATATTTTCTTATTCTCTCTCTCTCTTCCCCTTCTCTCTGTCTTCCCCTTCTCTCTCTGTCTTCCCCTTCTCTCTCTGTCTTCTTCTCTCTCTCTTCTCTCTTCTTCTCTCTCTCTCTCTCTCTCTCTATTTCTATCTGTTTATTTAAAGAACTTTAAAATTCCTGAGCTTCCCCTTTTCTCTCTCTCTCTTCCCCTTCTCTCTCTCTCTCTCTTTACCCCCTCCCTTTCTCTCTCTCTTCTTTCCTTTTCTTTTCTTTATTTAAAGAACATTAAAACGGCTGTGTCGAATCGACGAACGAATTCTGTGTGTCTTGGTTGGAGATTAACATTTCCTCTCTGAACCTGTTTAATAATTTGTAACTTGGCATATTCTTTTCGATTTCAACTCAGCGGTTATTCTCAAATATGCCTTTGCCTTAGGCTTTTCTAATCTCCTACATCAAGAGGAACGACAGGAAATTATCTTGCTCTATTTATTCAGTTATCTATCTATCTATCTATCTATCTATTATTATTATTATTATTATTATTATTATTATTATTATTATTATTATTATTATTATTATTAACTCCTTTTGAGTTTTCACACCAGTGTTAGCTGATGGTATTTCACTGGAGTCTGAGTGACAGCAAGTCTCCTCAGGTCTCCAGGACTCTTCTGAGTATTCTGGCAGATTGCAGCAGTGCAGTGTTCTGAATGGTTTCAATCTTTCCTTTGATATCCAATCTTTCCAAACCCTTTTCTAATCCTTTTGGGACTGTTCCAAGTGCACCAACTACAATTGGTATCACTTTCACTTTCATGTTCCATAACTTTTTCAGTTCTCTCGCTATGTCCAGATACTTGTCCATTTTTTCCTTTTCCTTTAGCTTCACCCTGTGATCTGCTGGCACTGCAAAATCCACCAGTTGACAAGTTCTTTCTTTTTTGTTTATCAACACTAGGTCTGGTCTTCTTGCTATTATTATTATTACTTGAGTTTTCACATCAGTGTTAGCTGATGGTCTTTCACTGGAGTCTGAGTGACAGCAAGTCTCCTCAGGTCTCTAGGACTCTTCTGAGTATTCTGGCAGATTGCAGCAGTGCAGTGTTCTGAATGGTTTCAATCCTTCCTCTGATATCCAAATTTTCCAAACCCTTTTTTTTTATTTTCCTTTATTTTTTATTATTATTATTATTATTATTATTATTATTAGCAGAACCTGTGGATAGATCACAGTATGATAATTTAATTATTACAACGTATGTTTACTTCAGAGTTATTGCATTAGTTCAATATGTAAAAAGTATAATACGCTCGATTAAACTCTCCCTCTCCCTCACTCTTTTTCTTTTTCTTCTTTTTTTCTTTCTTTCTTTCCTTCCTTCTTTTCATCTTTTCACTATTTTCGATTTAAACAGATTAGCGCTATCGCTACCGCACGCCCTGTCATTCCCCTGTTCTATTTGTTTATTTCTTTCTTATTATATTTTTTCTTTCTTTCTGATAAAAACGGATTGGTCCATTATTTAGCTACAGTGACGACACTTATAAGAAATAAAAAATCGGCGGATAAGCAACACCAGGTAATCTGGATTTATATTTTTGTATTTCATCTTGGACAATTTGGACGGTGTCAAATCTTAACCAGAGGGTTAGTATTATCTGCGTTATTCGGACTATTGTCCACATCTTCATTGTTATTTGTACAACGTTTCGGCCGATATACCCTCCGGCCTTCTTCAGATTTAAGATATTCATTTATTTATTTAATTGTTATTATTTTCACTCCTTTTGATGGTATTTCACTGAGTCTGAGTGACAACAAGTCTCTTTAGGCCTCTAGGACTCTTCTGAGTATTCTAGCCGATTGCAACCAGTGCAGTAGTCTGAGTGGTCTCAATTCTTCCTATGATTTCTAGATCCCCCAGTTTTTTTCCCAAGTTTATTGGTACCGTTTCAAGCGCACCAACTACAATTGGTATCACTTTCACTCTCATATTCCACAGCTTTTTCAATTCTCTGGCAAGGTCCAGTTATTTATCCACCTTCGTTTTCCTTCAGCTTCACTCTGTGATCTGCTGGGACCGCAAAATCCATCAGTTGACACGTTCTCTTTTCTTTTTTTTTGTTAATCAATACTAGGTCTGGTCTCCTGGCTGTGATAGGGTGATCCGTCTTTATCTCGAAGTCCCAGAGAATTTTATTTACTCCTTTTGAGTTTTCACATCAGCATTAGCTAATGGTCTTTCACTGGGTCTGAGTGACAGCAAGTCTCCTCAGGTCTCCAGACTCTTCTGAGTATTCTGGTAGATTGCAGCAGTGCAGTGTTTTGAATGGTTTCAATCCTTCCTTTGATTTCCAAATTTCCAAAACCCTTTCCAATCCTTTTGGGACTGTTCCAAGTGCACCAATACAATTGGTATCACTTTACCTTCATATTCCATAACTTTTTCAGTTCTCTGGCAAGTTCCAGGTATTTGTCCATTTTTTCATTTTCCTTTAGCTTCACCCTGTGATCTGCTGGCACTGCAAAATCCACCAGTTTGCAAGTTCTTTCTTTTTTGTTAATCAACACTAGGTCTGGTCTTCTTGCTGGGATAAGATGATCCGTTCTTATTCAAAAATCCCAGAGAATTTTATGTGTTTCGTTCTTAAGAACAGATTCTGGTTTATGCATATACCATTTTGTTGTATGGTCAAATTAAATGTTTTTGCATAATTCCCAGTGGATCACCTTCCCAACCCAATCGTGTCTAGTTTTGTATTCTTGTTGTGCTAGTTTGCTACATTCGCAGAGTATATGGTTTACAGTCTCATCTCTATTACCACCAAGTCTACATTTACTATTCTGTTGGGTCTTTATTATTATTATTATTATTATTATTATTATTATTATTAAGAGAAAGTCAAATAGTCGTGTATCGCTCAACAAAAAAATTATAACCCGACTCAATTTCATCTTATTTTGTGAAAATCCCACCTCTACTGCTTGCGATTGGCGAAATGATATTAAATTATAAAACAGCATGAAATTAAGATTAAAATTTATCTCTAACCAAGTAATTGAAAATGAACATATTCTTTCAAACGAAATTTCTATCTATTGAGTGTGCCGGTTACAGTGGAACTTCAACTCTCGAACGACTCAGACATCGAACAAAGACTTTGAGTAAAAAACGCCTCAGTTGTCGAACAAATTTTCGATGAAAACTGAAGTTGCGCAAATGCGAGTCGACGATCTGAGTTTTGAAAAAATCTGAACGAGGCTGTTTGTGTTTCACTGCGTGCTAATGTCCCCAGAAAATGGACAGATACTTCTCTACTGTCTAGTTAAGGGTACATAGGAGAAAACACTGGCTCTTTAGCCATTGCTAAGGTAAGTGACCAAGGAGAATGAAAAAATGTTTGGAACATTAGTGAGACCAGTGACAACGCCTCGATTGACTAAAATACACACAAATGCGTTTTTAATGAGCATAGCTGATCATAAAGGTCGATTTCTCAAAAGTTCTGTTAACAGATGAAACTCGTGCAACATTTGAAGGCCCAGATGGTTTGAGCTAATATTGGGTTGTAAATGGATGAGACCGTCATCCACGCTTGAGGCGTGAACAAGGTGGAGAACTTATGAATAGTTGGGCTCGTATTATTAGATGTATCATGAGTGGATCGTGGAGAACGCCTGAAGACACGAATGCAACCACAAATCCTTTTATAGCCTTCCTCAATGAATCTTAGCTAAAAAGGCAATGAATCATTTTCAGGAGAACCACCATATTTATGCAATATAATTCTCCTTCTGTTGACCTCGGAAGATGAACTGACCGTACCATTTTTCTTGAGGTACCATTTTTCTGATAGTTTAAAAAAAACTGAGGGAGTCTACTTGAGTTTCAATTCGTGCTAATCCCCTCAGAAAATGAACGCATACTTCTATTTGATTTAGTTATAGGTAAATAGGAATAAACAATGGCTCTTCGCAATGTGATTAAGTTTAACGTCCCACTCAGGACACTAAGACCCTCAGCCACAGCCTTCTAGCAAATATGATCAAAAGTGTTTGGGATTTGCTATGAAATCAATAGCGTCGGAACAATCATATAGGTGCTAGGGCTTGGTGTGGCCAGCCGATTAATCGGAGGAGTCCTCTCCGACCGCCCTTCTATCCTGGGTAGGGGCCAAATTGAATTGTTGCATGCCATGGTCTGCTATGAATGAAATTGTGTGACCTGTGCACAATCCTTATGCAAGCATTTGGCAGAATAGTTCGATGCATCCATTGGTATTGTAAGATTCAAGGTTGATAATTGAATAACATACAATTCCGACACGTTGTGAGACAAAACATTTAATATATATAACAGCACATGGAAACGATAAGATACATAATGTACAGGAGAATAGAACATGTAAATACATATACAATATTTAGGTATAAACAAGATACCCAAATGTACCTAACATATAAATGTTACAGACATGGAACTAAAGAATAGTCCATGCTGTATAAAGGACTTACAGTAATGTAAGGGGGGGGGGACAAAAGCCCCATCGAGAAGGGGGTATATAAACTCTAGCCCATAACAGTTCGTTGAGAAACGTCCAGCTAAAAGAGGAAGCAGCGTTTGAAATGAACGCGCTTAACTACCAGAGGTCCCCCTAGTGGGAACAAACAGCAACGCAGCGAGAAGATAACTCTTCCGGCAAAAAGAAGATAATCCCCTACAGTATTAGCGCTATATGCAATGCAAGCAGCCTCGTCATTGAAACTACAACGTAACCATATACACAACACGCATCTGTTTGATTATGCAATTGTGAAGCTGTAAATTACTAAGCCTAGCGTAAAGCTTTCGTCACCCAGTGAGAAATGCACTCACTAACTAAAGTATGCTAGGCTAGCTTACTTAACATCCTACCCAACGTATCACCCTTGTGCAAGCGTAAAAAGTTTTAGAATGTTGCAGAAACTTTAAGTGACGAGCTGAACACATTATTTTTTTATTTATTTATTTATTTGTCTATGTATTTTTGTTTTCAGCTTAATTGCCAACCCCGTGCTTCTAAAATACCGACCCCCCACAAAAAAACAACATACGCACATCCATCTCTAACACCTCGGTGCGCGATGCGAAAAAAGAAAGGTGTCATCGTTCGCGGTATTTCCAAGTCATTTTATCGCCTGAAACCCAAAGAATTTGGTACAGTCAATGCCAAAATTGTCCTATGCTACAAAAGACAAAAAAAACAAAAAAAAAAAAAAAACAACAATAAAAACAAAACAAAACAAAAAAAAAAACATATTTTGGGTGTGAACAAATGTTTCTCTCATGAAATCGAAAGTGATAAAAAGTCTTTTCCAACTAGGTAACCTACTACTAAATACTTTACGGGTATTTATTTAATTTTAATTACATTTTCTTTTCCAGTCAACTCTTCAGGCCGACATCAACGCCTCAGGACTGTGTGTAATAATCAACAAGTTTATATCACAAACCAAAACAGTGGGTTCAGTCCTCTCTAAGCTCCACATACTTCTGACCTTGTGTCAATTTCAAGCAACAAATAGGAAGGTACTATTGGGAAATAGTAAGGCAGCGTAGGCACTTTAGCCATGGTAAAAGGTTAGGTGGTTAGATTTTTTCTTGTTGTAACGTAATAGAAGGAGGTATAGCCATCAATGTAACAGTGACGTGTAAATGTACACGGAATAGTTTTAGGGGGAATATAAGAATTACATGTAGATTAGAATGGAAAAGTTTAAGGATGAATCCTCATAAGGCCACATAGCATTGTTTCTATTGGCTGAGAAGTGAGGCGTGGCGAATTGGGAGAGAGGAGGAGTAAGAGTTGAGAATGTTGAGGGCGTGCCTGGAATTATGCGTTGACAGAGTGAGACGTGGCTATCACCCGGCAGCTGGCTTTGGAGAAAATAAAAATCCTACGATATTTCAGATGTGAACAAATGGCCATATGGGAAAATAGTAAGGCAATGGACAAATAAGAAAGCTGTGATTAAGCGACACCAGATAAACTGTATTCTCATTAGACCATTTGGACTGTTTCACTTTTAACCAGATGGTGTTGCAGGATGAAAACGGACGCAAGATTTAGAAACAGCCATATTGATATATACATTGAAAAGTGAAAAGTCATACACGTGGTCACAGAAAGACACCACTCACTTTATCATTATCAATGTTACGAATAGAGGAAAGGAAATATCTACTCTTTGAGAAATAAACGTGTTGAAAAGCATTTAAATGTGTTAAATGAATCAACCTGCCAATTTATAAAATGAATTCAAATGCAATAAGTAAAAAGCTAGAAATTAAGTTGCACGCAACAACTCCAAAAAACAAAAAAACAAAAAAACAAAAAACAAAAAAAAAAAGAAACATCTTAATGGGGAAATAAAATGACATGGAAAAGTGCCTACAAATGGCACAGCATTTGTTTCAGTTTTATCTCGCTTCGCTGATTGGTCGATATTCTGTTTTAGTGGATTGACGTCAGCGGTGACGTCAGGCAATTGACAATGATGCGTAAACAATAAGGATTTTTCACACAACACTACGGTCATCATTGTGTTGCACAGCGTTCTTCTTGTTAGATTTGAGAAAAAAAAGAAGAAAAAAAAAAAGAAAAAAAAAAAACTCTGATAAGATATAATTGGCGCCGATAGGCTTACGAACACTTGAAACACTTTCCATTCTCATTATTTATTGTATTTAGCGTAGAATTTTGTTTTTGGTTCCAGTTGACCTGCAGGTTTTCATTATTCTGGGCTTTTTTTTTGTCCTTTCGTTTTTCTGCTTTTTCATTTATCTTTTTGATTTGTTCTCCAATTTTCTTATATTGAAAGAGAGCTGAAAAATCGACGTTAGCCCAACAGGGTACGTACCGAATTGCAAAGGAAAAGTACAAAAATAAATATCAAGATAAAGTTCTTTATGACAAATGATACCTTTCATATCAAAATACGGTAGATATGTAGAATAGCGCGCAAGTGATAATATCATTAGAATTTTACGTGTAAAAAGAATTAGATTACAGAAACTCCAGAAGTAGCCTAGCACTATCCCTAACCCTAACCCTAACACTAGCCCTAACCTGATAGACGTTAGCCCAACAGGGTACGTAGCGAGATGCTGTATTGGTACAAATGCAGAATAGCGCGCAAGAGATAATATTGGAATCACATTTTACGTATAAATAGAATTAGATTACGGAAACACCTGAAGTAGCCTAACCCTAACCCTAGAACTAAACCTCACCCTAACACTAACCCTGATACTAACCATAACCTGAAAGAGAACTGAAAATCGACATTAGCCCAACAATATAAAGCTTAATTTAAAAAAAATAATAATAATACCTTTTAAATCAAAATACGGTACAAATGCTGAATAGCACACAAGAGATAATATAAGAATCGCATTTTTACGTATAAATAGCATTAGATTACGGAAACTCCAGAAGTAGCCTAACCCTAACTCTATCTCTAAACTTAGTCCTAACACTAACCCTGACACTAACCATAACCCTAACCCGGAAGCGCGTAGTGTAATGGTTAAAGGCATGGAAAATGGACTCGTCGCCCCGAGTTCAATTCCTGGTAAATTTCCCACCCATGAGCTTCGGTTTGTGGGTGGTCCCACGTTAAAACGAGGCCTTGTGCCCAGCCCATACAAGTGGGGTGTGAGGCAAATACCCATTACACCACGATAATAAAACACACCCACTTCCAATGTATTTTCATAGTAAAATTCATTTCCAATGCATTTTTTAGTGAAAAAATAAGTTGAATTTTGTCTAAGAAGTTAGCAGTACCAATTCATCATCATGTCTCGCAATTAGCACGGAAATCCATGACAATCTCTTACCAACCTTTTCTATCACTCATTGTTCCCACGGGGTCCTCTGTGCAGCATGCAGTATCATCGCAGAGCTGGTCAATGTAGGTCCTTGCTGGACGGCCCACATCGGCATGTCCATGTGCTGGTTTCCACAGGATAACGCCCCTTATGAGTTCGTCCTTGCTTCTCCATCTGTGTCCAACATGTCTTGTTCGTCTCACTTGGATGGGTTGTGAGATAGGAGGCAAGTGGCCGAACACCTGTTTTTTTTTGGGTGTTGTTCAAGATCGCACGCAGCATTCCTGTGCATCATATTCTCCAGGCGCCTCGTTGGGGTCCAAGTGGTGTAGCCATACAGCAGCACTGATACAGCCACAGCCTGGAAGAATTGTCGTTTTAACTTGTTAGCGAGAGCGGATTTCCATATGACTGTTTGCCGAGTCATTTAAACAGTAACTGATCCTCTTTCTTTACAATTACAAATCTTTCTTTTGCTCTATCATTTACTTCAATTAAAATTAATGACTTAGTCCTAGTAGAAGACGTTCCCATCGTTTTATTACGTAAAACTTAATTTCATAAATTAAAGAATTACACTCGTTTTGTAAAAGCACGTGTTCATGGATTGAATTAACGCATCGTGAAATGTGGGTCTCAGTTGCCTAGTTGACAACATGCTGCAATGCTGTTGCATTATATATATATATATATATATATATATATATATGTGTGTGTGTGTGTGTGTGTGTGTGTTGAATTTAAAAAAAGACACATCTCCTATTTAACAATTTTATTTGTGATTTTTTCAAGCGTGGAGTTCGTGGATTAGTCCACCAAAGTTCATGTCCCGAGTACTTTCGGGACTTCAAAGTGCCATCATCAGGGGTAATATGTTCCAGTTTTTCAAATTATATTAATTGATGTGGAGATTGTAAGGAGGAAAATTGGTGAGAAAGGTGTTATAGGCATTTTAAAATGTGAGTACTGCATTGGGAATTAATTTTGTTTAAGGATGGTTTATATTGTTTCATATATAAAGCTTCTAGTATTTGGAGTTTTTGTTTATTTTTTCTTTGTGCAGAAAGTGTGTATTTTCCGTTAGGATAATTCGGTAATTAGAGTGTGGGCATGAATGTAATTTTAGGTGTTGTGAAATGGAGCTATTATCTGACAAATGGAGAGTTAGACGACGTGACAATGTGGCTGAGGTGAAAGTGATGTAGGTATTTTCATTTTTTGGGAGAGAGCAATTCGTAAGGGAAATTTAAATCTGTATACTACATAGGTTGCAGTAACGAAGTCCCGAAAGTACTCGTGACATGAACTTTGGTAGACTAATCTACGAATTTCACCCAAATATTAAAAAGTTGGCCAGAAAACTTGAAAAAATCGCAAATAAAATTGTTGAACAGGATGTGTCTTTTGTTTAATTCAACATGCATAAATGAAAGAATACTGCCCAAATACACACGCACGCACACACACACACACACACACACACATATATATATATATATATATATATATTTTACCAACCCCTCCACACGAACAGGATGTGACACAAGGCCAATTTATTAAGCGGGGTTTAACTGGTGTGAATTCAGAGTTTTCCTTCTCATAGTCTGGTTGCCTAACCAAGGTTAAAGAGTCCAGTCTACCCTACTATTTACCCATAGCTGGAGGGAAATTATGTGGATGAATACCTCTCTCCAAGGGTATTAGCGCTATGTGAAATGCAAACAGTTTCGTCGAGGATTTGAACTCGCATCGACGACCCCATTTCCTACGACTCTAACCTTTACACCAGGCACCTCTGTTGCATTAAGGAAATATAGTAGTTTAAAAAAGTCAACGGAAAAATTTAGAGTCCGTATCAACAGGTAAATCGATAAAAAAAACTGGTGGATTGCACTGGTTGACACATGCAACGATTTCAAAATTAGCTACAATTCTTTTTTATATAAAAAAATGTCGACTGGGTGGCCTAATGTCGGTATCAGCTAGACAGCAAAGGAGTCTATCCCCTTTTCAATTATTCTAGACCAAGGAGATTGTGTTTGCGTCTGAAGTGGAGCGGCAAACCTACCATCAGCTCTTTACTTTACCGCGCAGATCCCTGTGCTAGTCATCCGCCGAGTTGTCGAGGGTTGGTATCGAACCAGGAACCTTGCAATGCCTAGACAAGTGCTCTGCCGACTTTATATATAAAGTCGCTCTGGATTGTTAAAACATCAGTCAGACCGGAGAGCCAAAAGGGTGAAGCATTGAAATCACTGAAATAACAAATGTTTGCCACAATAAGAAATAAACCTTGCCACCAAGAAAAACTCCGATAAAGAAACTGACAAAGTCCAGTCCACACTAGCTGAACTACTCAATGTTAACTAGTATAGAACAAAACGCCAGACAAAGCTCCTCGCCGTGTCTTTTCTCTCCGATCTAATGTGCAAAACATATTTCTCTCCGTTATATATAACTAGCAGTGGCTACGCGACGTCGCTTGGGTAGAGGGTGATTTTTTAAAGTTAGTCCCGCAGATCCATTATTAATGAATCATGAGTTGAATCCTCGTGGGATGCCCTATTTAAATCCCTATGTAAAAAAAAATAGACCTTGCATTGATCCAGCTACTCTGAAAAGAAATGTTAATGTCTACTATCTAAAATATTAAATTCAAATAAAAATCCATACTGTTATCATTTTAATTTAATTTTTTTAATTATCTTCTCGAATATAAATCAAATCCCTATTATTTTTACTCAAAAACCAAGCCTGGTGATATTTAATGTGTATATATATTTACTTTGTCGTTAATTGTTTTATTTTCGAAGTTTCCTCCGGGCGTACATATGCACACACGTGCCCTTTATATATGTATAAATAATCAAGCCCTGGTGATATTTAATGTGTATATATATTTACTTTGTCGCTAATTGTTTTATTTTCGAAGTTTCCTCCGAACATACATATACACAACTGCCCTTTATGTATGTATAGAAAACCAAGCCCTGGTGATATTTAATGTGTATATATATTTACTTTGTCGCTAATTGTTTTATTTTTGAAGTTTCCCCCGAACATACATATACACAACTGCCCTTTATGTATGTATAGAAAACCAAGCCCTGGTGATATTTAATGTGTATATATATATTTACTTTGTCGTTAATTGTTTTATTTTCGAAGTTTCCTCCGGACATACATATACACAACTGCCCTTTATATATGTACAGATAGATAGATAGATAATAAAACGGTTATTATTGCTAACGGTGTATTGTCTCATTCTTAGAGTTGCCAGCTTATTCCCAATGATCTTCAGACCTGTCACAGAGACGTTCCGACCAAGTTGCATCGATCCCAGTTCTACGGATCAAAGGAACACGACATGGGCTCAGAAGGCATCGAGAGGGCAACTGGCCAGAGACACATGTGGTAGTCACGGAACTATGCCATCTTATCAGTACATTGACTGGCAATAGGGCTAGCAGTAATCATGGATAATAAGTTGAAAAAAAATGTTAAACATGTTTAATACTGTTGGAAATATATTTAACTGTTACCGAAATTTTTAGAAAGGAAAACTGGTTTTTGTAATGAAATTCTTTTCTAGAGCCAAAAGAAAAAAAAAACTTCATTCAGTGACACAATATTCCCAAGCAATGAACTGGGAGGAGGGAAAAAATCCATTCTAAAACTGTTTACTAAATTGACACATCCAATTTAAGTTTATTTTGTTTTCATTGTTTTTTACTAAAAAAAAACAAGCCCTAGTGAATAATTTAATGTGTATATATTTAACTGTTTTCGTTAATTGTTTATTTTTCGAAGTTTCCTCCGGACATACAGATTCATACTCTACTACCCTTAATATATGTATAGATGATTATGATAAATATACAATATTATTAGAGATATATTAGCATGTTAATATATCGCTAGGAAAGGCATTGTCTGCTATAAACAAAATGTCAAGCCCACATGGAAATCTAACAAGATGAAACGACAATTCTTCCAAGCAGTAGTTGTATCAGTGCCAACCTGTACGTTACACAACATGGACCCCTAACGAAGCGCCTGGGAATAAGCTAGATGGGACTAGACGTGAAATGGGGCTGCGTGTAATCTTAAACATAAGACCGTTTTGAAACAACATCCC
>CM042162.1:5403421-5410921 GCA_023376005.1 Doryteuthis pealeii
CCTTAGTTGAACAACATGCTGCAATGCTGTCTCATGTATATATACTATATATATATATATATAAGATATATAGTATTATAATATATATATCTGTGTGTGTGTGTGTGGTTGTGTTGAATTAAATATCAAAAGGACACATCTCGTGTTATATCACAATTTTATTTGTGATTTTTTCAAAGTTTTCCGACCAACTTTTAATATTTGCGTGGAGTCCGTGGATTATCCACCAAAAAGTTTCATGTCCGGCAGTTCTTTCGGCCCTTCGAAGCTGCATCATTCAGCGGTGATGTGTTCCAGTTTTTAAAAAATATATATCATGTGAGGCTGGAAGCGAGAAGAATTGATGAGAAAGGTGTTATAGCAATTTTAAAATGTGTGTACTGCATGGAAAATTAATTTGTTTAAGGCATGAGGTTATAATTGTTTTATATTATAAAGCTTCTTAGTATTTGGACGTTTTTGTTTATTTTTTCTTTGTCAGAATGTGTGTATTTCCGTTAGAATAATCTTCGGTAATGTAGAGTGTAGGCATGAATGTAATTTTAGGTGATTTGCTGAAATGGAGCCTATTATCTGACAATCTTGGAGCAGTTAGACGACCGTGAAACAATGTTGCTAGGTGAAAGTGATGTATGGTAATTTTTCATTTTTTTGGGAGAGAGCAATCTCGTAAGGGACATAATCATGTATACTACATTTGTTGACAGTAAGAAGTCCGAAATGTATCTCGTGACATGAACTTTGGTAGATCTAATCTACGAATGTTCACCGCAAAGTATAAAAAAAGAGAGTTGGTCAGAAAACTTGAAAAAAATCGCAAATAAGAAATTGTTGAACAGATGTGTTCTTTATTTTAATTTCCAACATGCATAAATATTCTCTCGAGTGTGAAACGAAATGGCCTGCCCAAAACACACGCACACACACACACACACACACACACATATATATATATATAGTTATATATATATATATATTTACCGAACTCCCCTCCACACGAGCAGATGTGACACAAGGCCAATTTTATTTAAGCGGGGTTTACACAAGTGTGAATTCAGAGTTTTCCTTCTCCAGAACTGGTGCCTTAACCCAGGTTAAATAGTCCAGTTTACCCTACTAGTATTTACCCATAGGCGGAGGGAAATTATGTGGGGGCATACCTCTTGTCCGAAAATGCGGTATTTAGCCAGCTATGTTGAAAATGCAAACAGCTTCGTTCGAGGATCCTGAACACTCGCATCGACGACTCCATTTCTCTACGAACTCTAACCTCTTACACCACGCACCTCTGTTGCTCTATGCTTAAGGAAATATAGTAGTTTAAAAAAAGTCAACGAAAAAATTCTAGCGGAGTTGCGGATCAACAGGTAAATCCGATAAATAAAAAACTGGTGGATTGCACTGGTTGACACATGTAACGATTGCAAAATTAGCTACAATTCTTTTTTATATAAAAAAAGTCGACTGGTGGCCTAATGTCGTATCAGCTAGACAGCAAGGGAGTCTATCCCCTTTTCAATTATTCTAGACCAAGGAGATTGTTTTTTGCGTCTGAAGTGGAGCGGCAAACCTACCATCAGTTCTTTACTTTACCGCGCAGATCCTTTGCTAGTCATCCGCCGAGTTGGCGAGGGTCGGTATCGTACTAGGAACCTTGCAATGCCTAGACAAGTGCTCTGCCGACTTTCTATATAAAGTCGCTCTGGATTGTTAAAACATCAGTCAGACCGGAGAGCCAAAATGATGAAGCATTGAAATCGCTGAAATAACAAATGTTTGCCACAAGAAGAAATAGACCTTGCCACCAAGAAAAACTCCGACAAAGGAACTGACAAAGTCCAGTCCACACTTTCTGAACTACTCAATGTTAATTAGCATTGAACAAAACGCAGACAAAGCTCCTCGCCGTGTCTTTTCTCTCCGATCTAATGTACAAAACATATTTCTCTCCGTTATATATAACTAGAAGTGGCTACGCGGCGTCGCTGGGTAGAGGTGATTTTTTAAAGTTAGTCCGCAGATCCATTATTAATGAATCGTGAGTTGAATCCTCGTGGATGCCCTATTTAAATCCCTATGTAAAAAAAAATAGACCTTGCATTGATCCAGCTACTCTGAAAAGAAATGTTAATGTCTACTATCTAAAACATTAAATTCAAATAAAAATCCATACTGTTATCATTTTAATTTAATTTTTTTAATTATCTTCTCGAATATAAATCAAATCCCTATTACTTTGGCTCAAAAACCAAGTCCTGGTGATATTTAATATGTATATATATTTACTTTGTCGTTAATTGTTTTATTTTCGAAGTTTCCTCCGGGCGTACATATGCACACAAGTGCCCTTTATATATGTATAAATAATCAAGCCCTGGTGATATTTAATGTGTATATATATTTACTTTGTCGCTAATTGTTTTATTTTCGAAGTTTCCTCCGGACATACATATACACAACTGCCCTTTATATATGTATAGAAAACCAAGCCCTGGTGATATTTAATGTGTATATATATTTACTTTGTCGCTAATTGTTTTATTTTTGAAGTTTCCTCCGAACATACATATACACAACTGCCCTTTATGTATGTATAGAAAACCAAGCCATGGTGATATTTAATGAGTATATATATTTACTTTGTGGCTAATTGTTTTCATTTTCGAAGTTTCCTCCGGACATACATATACACAACTGCCCTTTATATATGTACAGATAGATAGATAGATAATAAAACGGTTATTATTGTTAACAGTGCGTTGTCTCATTCTTAGAGTTGCCAGCTTATTCCCAATGATCTTCAGACCTGTCACAGAGACGTTTCGACCAAGTTGCAACGATCCCAGTTCTACGGATCAAAGGAACATGACATGGGCGCAGAAGGCATCGACAGGGCAACTGGCCAGAGACACATGTGGTAGTCACGGAACTATGCCATCTTATCAAGTACATTGACTGGCATAGGGCTACAGTAATCATGGATAATAAGTTGAAAAAAAATGTTTAAACATGTTTTAATACTGTTGAATATATCTTAACTGTTACCAAATTTTAGAAAGGAAAAACTGTTTTTGGTAATGAAATTCTTTTCTAGAGCCAAAAAGAAAAAAAAAACTTCCATTCAGTGACACAATATTCCCAGCAATGAACTGGGAGGAGGAAAAAAATCCTTTCTAAACTGTTTACTAAATTGACACATCCAATTTAAGTTTATTTTGTTTTCATTGTTTTTACTAAAAAAAAAACAAGCCCTAGTGATATTTAATGTGTATATATATTAACTGTTTCGTTAATTGTTTTATTTTCGAAGTTTCCTCCGGACATACAGATTCATACTCTACCCTTAATATATGTATAGATGATATAATGATAAATACTACATATTATTAGAGATATATTACATGTTAATATACGCATAGGAAAGGCATTGTCTGCTATAAACAAAATGTCACCCACATGGAAATCTAACAAGATGAAACGACAATTCTTCCAAGCAGTAGTTGTATCAGTGCCACTGTACAGTTACACAACATGGACCCCTAACGAAGCGCCTGGGGAATAAGCTAGATGGGAGCTAGACGTGAATGCTGCGTGTAATCTTAAACTAGACGTTGAAACAACATCCCTCGAGAAAACAGCTGGACGGTCACCTGTTCCCTATCACACAAACCATCCGTGTAATGTGAACAAGACACTGCTGGAAAAAGCAATGACGAACTAATAAGTGACCTTTTTATGTGGATGCCAGCGAGTGGGCACGCCAGCAAATACGTACATTGACCAGCTCTGCACGGATACTGGATGCTGCGCTGACGACCTCCCGGGGGTGCAATGAACGATAGGGACGGTTGGTGAGAGATTGACATGTATATCATTTCCTGCTTGCGCGACATGATGATGGATGATAATAATAATAATGATGATGAGGATGATGATGATATCGTGTCGATATTTTTAGTATTTCAGTGTAGTACAAATCCCAGTGGGAAAATACAATGATGTTTTAGACCACGCTGTGTGGATACTGGATGCTGCGCAGAGGAACTCTCAGGGGCAATGAATGATAGGGACGGTTGGCAAGATATTCTCATGAATATTCTTGCTGCTAGCGCTACATGATGATGATGATGATGATGATGATGATGATATTATCATGTCGGTATTTATTTTCAGTATTTCCGTGTAGTAGTAGAAATCCCATTGGGAAAATACAAGGATTTTATAGACTAACTCTGCGTTATACTGGATGCTGCGCAGAGGACCTTTCGGCGGTGCAATGAATGATAGGGATGGTTAGCGAGAGATTCTCATAGATATCATTGCTGCTAGCGCTTCATGATGATGATGATGATGATGATATTATCGTGTCGGTATTTATTTTCAGTATTTCCGTGTAGTAGTAGAAATCCCATTGGGAAAATACACTGATGTTATGTGCCGTTTCCAAGAGAGGATGGTCTTTCTGTTTCTAAAAGCAACATTTGATGTATGACTTTTTCAGTGGACGTAAACACTAATCCCTGACTCGGATAGAACATAACGAAATTTCCTAGACATTAGACAGAAACATGAAATAGAGTTCTTTCTGAAACCTGTCTCGGTTAAAAATATATTTAACGACCATGTCTGCTTTTATGTGTCGGTGGTGGTATTGGGGATATCTATACAACATGTGTCATAAAAGGATCGAGATTGAAGCTGTATTTACCATAATAGAAATTAACAATGAGTGGAACGTTAATTTTTTTCAGAATACAAGGTGTGCCATAAAAGTGTCGGGTTTGAAGCTGTATTTACCAAGATAGAAATGAACAATGGATAGAACGTTATTTTTTTTAGAATACAAGCTGTGACATAAAAGTATCGAGATTGAAGCTGTATTTACCAAGATAGAAATGAACAATGAATGGAACGTTAATTTTTTCAGAGTACAAGGTGTGCCATAAAAGTGTCGAGTTTGAGCTGTATTTACCAAGATAGAAATGAACAATGAATGGAACGTTAATTTTTCAGAATACAAGGTGTGACATAAAAGTGCCGAGTTTACAGCTGTATTTACCAAGATAGAAATGAACAATGAATGAAACGTTAATTTCTTTCAGAACATAAGGTGTGTCATAAAAGTATCGAGATTGACGCTTATGTTCTGAAAGAAATTAACGTTCCACTCATTGTTCATTTTCTATATAAATACAGCTTCAGTCTCGAACTTTATGGCACACCTTGTATTCTGAAACAAATAACGTTCCACTCATTGTTCATTTCTATCTTGGTAAATGTTGTGAGGTTTTAAGGGGTCAAATAAGAACAAAACGACGGGTAACACATGTAGAAAAATGTATTAACAGAAAGTAGACAAATACAATAGAGATAAGTGGAAATTACGTCCGACAAATAGAGTTATTGGCTTACTCGCATTGGCTTACTCCCAAGCCACAATTGTCCCTCTTACTTATAGTAACCCGTCGGCGCATTCCATTGGTCAATAGGGTATATCACCTATAACAGCTTCAATCTCGGTACTTCTTTGACACATCTTGTCATCTTCATAAAAACAAGCCGCTTATGCCAAAGAAAAATAAATGAGTAAAATTGTCTATTTTGTCTAAGTCATCTGACGAGATTTGGATTCATATCAAAAGCCATGGATATTAGATTTTAACGTATTGGCGCCAATGGTTAATCTTTTTGGTAAATTGGCAAAGTCATGAGCTTTTAAGTTCGACGATAGATCAGTGACACTTGCCGATAAACATTAAAAATTAATGGGAAAATACTGTGTAAATTAAACCGAGTACGTTGAATCCTGTTCACGTCTGGTATCTGTGGGTTGGTGACAGATTATACGACTGCGTATTCAGACGGTGAATTCATAGCTTTTTCTCTTTGTATTCAATAATGCATATAAAATTGTTTGGCGTCAGATGAAAAGTACCGAAGCTTAGCAATCCTCTAAGATAAGCTCAGTGTATTAACACACGTACCGTCTAAATATTGGAATGATATATACTAGCAAATATAAGCCCTTCCGGGGTGCTAGTATTCAAGTTTTAATGTGATAAAATATTGTATTGAATTACTTTAATTCAATACAATATTTTATCACATTAAAGGATAATGAAACTAAATAAGAATACGGATAACAATATCTAAAACAGCAGGGTATGTAATCGAAAAATATATCAATTGAAACTTTCTCTTCCATCACGCTCGTCTTTCATTGCTAAACTTTCCTACTTTAATTATTTAGTTAAAATAGCAAGTAAAGAATAGAATTACAGTTATTTCTTCTTTTTAATGGATTTCTTTTAAGATTTACCCCGGAGATTTTTGATCTTATTCATTGAGATAAAACCAAACAATTAGAAATCTGTAATACTAAGCACATATTTATTAAAATCAAATTTTCATATCAGTATGCAAATTAGCCTTCCCGGTCACACTTTAAACTGCTATGTTGTTGTATATATATATATATATATATATACAATTGCATGCTATTAGTATGTATATATGGCCAACAGTATTAATAATTTAAAACACTTTTATTAAAAATTCAGGTTTAAATAGAAATAATATCACGCAGAATGTGACGTAAATAACAATTTATGTATGTATGTCCGGCCAACGGGGTGGGGGTCAAGGGCTTCGGGCTTGGATCTTTACAAATCAGTTGCGTCGATCCCAGGGGGCTATCCCCCCAGGCAATACCCGCCCCCTTGATTTAAAGGGACAGGGCTAGGTTTATTGCCCAGTGCCTGAGGCGTCCCTTGAGGGGGAATACTGACGGGATCGACGCAATTTTTTCCACCTACCACCCATGAGCTTCGGTTTGTGGGTGACCCACATAAAAATGTCCTTGTGTCCACGTAAAAATGTCCTCATAAGTGGGATGAGAGGCAAATACCTGTATGTATGTCCAGATGAAACTACGAAAATACAATAATTAACGATAAAGTAAATACATATTTACATTCTTGCTTTTGTGAAAAAAATTATGAAGATTTGAAAAAATTATGAAAATTTGATTTATCTTCGACGATATTTAAAAAAAAAGTATAGATAGAAATAGCATTGAAATTCTACTTAAAAATGTTCAACATTTATAAATCTTTAAAGTAAAGAAATCAATACATCAGGTTTTCTTCCCTCTCTTTACCCAGCTGACACTGGATACCCGTTTCTAGTATATATATATATATATATATATATATATATATATATATATATCCTCAGAAGCAGGATGTGACACAAGGTCAATTATTTAAGCGAAGGTTTGAATTTCGAGTTTTTCTTCTCATAGACTGGGTACCTAACCAAGGTTAAAGAACCCAGTCTACCCTATTATTTAAGAATAGCTGGAGGGAGAATATTTGGATTCATACCTTTCCCAAAGGTAATTGCGCAATATTAAATGCAAGCAGCCTCGCCAAGGGCTTGAACTCGGGACGACGTCCATTTCCTACGACTGTAACCATTATGCCATGCGCCCCATGATTA
>CM042162.1:5415921-5435921 GCA_023376005.1 Doryteuthis pealeii
TTCATTGTTATTTTTTCTAATTTAGTTAAAAGAGGAAGTAAAGAATAAAATGACAATTATTTCTTCTTGTTAATGGATTTCATTTAAGATTCATTGAAGAGATTTTTGCTTATATTCATTAAAATAAAACCAAACAGTTAGAAATCAATAATACTAAGCACATATTTATCAAATTCGATTTTTTTATATCAATATGCAAATTAGCCTTCCCCTTCACACTGTAATCCGCTATTTTGTTGTATATATAGATATAATTGTATGTTGTTAGTATGTCGGTATGGTTAACAGTATTAATAATGTAAAACAATTTTATTAATAATAGAGGTTAAAATAAAATTAAAACCCTTGAGAATGTGATGTCAATAACTAAGGGAATTGTAACTTGAGTAGTGATATATTTTCGGTTACAGATAGAAAAGCACACAATCTCCATTATAATAAGAAGATTTGAAGCTCACCATTATATTGTTTGAACTGTTGAGCTTTTTTTTTTCTTTTTTTTTGTTAATATATCAAGCAGTGGCAATACTTGAACGCGAGTTTGCTGCCATCATCATGTATATGCAAAATATTAGAATGCCAAAGCAACTCCTTTACAGTCAGCTGCATGATGGCAAAAGGCTACAGTATACGCCTAGGAAAAGGTATAAGGATTGCTTAAAAAAAACAACCTTGTAAAAATAAAAATAGATCCTGACAACTGGGAAAAGCTGGAATTGAAGAGAACTAACTGGAGAATTCATGTGAATGATGACTGTACCAGTTTTGAGAGTAAAAGAATTGAGTATGAAAACCTCAAGCGTCAACTTCGAAACGGATACACCTGTCATATTGGAGACACACATGTTCCTGGAGTCTGCATAAATTGTCCCCGATGAGATTTCCTGTGATTGACATATCCAGCCTTAGAAAGCAGAATTCGACCACATGTCTGACATTTCCAACCCTCCATGTTCTCTCCAATATGACAGGTGTATCCCTTTCGAAGTTGACCCTTGGGGTTTTCATACTCAATTCTTTCACACACATATAATTTCGTAAGTACATACACATATAATTGCATACAAACATACACATCTTGGTGAAATAAGCTCACATTAAAAGAGAGCAAATTATAAAAGTCCTGACGTACATAATTCGTAGGTAGCCTACGAATTATGCCTGTATGTGTAATTAGATATTGAATTAAATTTCGTTGAAATTCAAAATCGGATGGAGTTATATTGATAGATAAAGACCAACCAACCAACCAACCAACCAACGATTGCAAAAATGTAAATCCTTATTATCTGGTGTTACTTATCCGCCAAATTCTTATTTCTCATGAGTGTCGTCACCTCAGCTAAATGATCAATTCGACCACATGTTTGATATTTCCAACCCTCCACATGTGTCTTGAGCAATCTGTCAGTAAGTCAGCTTCAGGTTTTAAGAGACATACGGTGGTACATAAGCATAATCTTTTATCATCTGATCCATCTGATTCAACGGGAAGGACGTCTTTCCTATGTCATATTTGCATCAAAATTTGTGGATCTGCAGTGGGTTTGATGAGACATTTGAAGGCTCATGAGAGGAAAGGTTCTGGTGGTGGGGTTATAGGATTGTGAAGGGACGGCAATGGTCTGTAAAGATTATGCTATTGCTATGTGCAAAAAAAGAAACACTACGAAAATAAACTTATTAACGAAAAAGTAATTATATATACACATTCACTATCAACAAAACTAGCTTATGAAGATTTGATTTATATTCAAGAAGATATTCAAAATTTAATTGATGGCCATAAAGTCTATGCGCAATTTATAACTTTGAAGTGAACACGGACTTTGTGGACTTTCTGTATATTTTCTAAAGGTCTTTAGCGGAAAATAAGGTAATTTATGAGGAAGTGCGTCCCGGTCCCCTGCCCCCGAAATTGCTGCCAGTTGAATTCTAAAATAACGACTCCAAGCTTCTGAAAGTTTCATTGTGTAAAATATAGGGGGGGGGGAGGTAAATTTCACGGGGTAAAATAGGTGATACCTATTGTTTATCTATCTATCTATCTATCTCAGTCTATTCAAAACTATCCATCTTCATATCTATCTATTTATCTATCTATTAAATACTAAGATTTTTTTTATTACGATAAATAAATAAGAATTACGATAAATAAACAAGAATTACGACAAATTACGATAAATAAACAAGAATTACGACAAATTACGATAAATAAACAAGAATTAAGACAAAAAGAACCCCCCCCACAAAATAAAAATACATTTAAAGCTCTAAGTTGGTTGTTTTCTTTCAAGTAACACTGATGTGGCGCCGAAGCTTGGGTCGTTATTTTAAAATTCACCGGGACGCAATTTCGGAGGCAGGGGACCGGGACGCACTTCCTCATAAATTACGAAAATAATAAGTTGGAAAGATCATCTCCGGTAGCACAACATCGCTGACCTGAGAAGAGAGAGAGAGAGAGAGAGAGAGAGAGAGAGAGAGAGAGAGAGATCAGCTGACAAAGATAACATTCTTATATATATTTACAACCCCTCCTCAGAGCAGGATGTGACACAAAGGTCAATTTCTTTACTGCGTCCAGACATTTTCTTTACCTGAGAGTAAGTGTGTACCCACTCTATGGACTGTCTTTTCGATCCAGGCTCCGAGTAAATAGTAAAATTGTTTTAGACGAAAATATGCTCAGTAAATATCACACATTCTTCTGCAATTTCATACTGTTTGCGCTTGTCAGTCACCAGTATTTGTTGACCGAACTTTGTTTAATCCTGAAGGACTCTGTTTGATTTGCTGCCATTTTGAATAACATAAAAACATTATTCTTCGCGAGATTAAAATAATGTTTACATAAACCAATTCCAAATAATGCAGAGTTTACATTTATGAAAAGAAATTCTAAAATTTCTTTTATTTCTTTTATTTTCCTTTGAAAAAAAAAATGAAATAAAATAAAAATTCCGAATTTCTTTCGCGCCTAAACCCACAAAAACATAAATTCACCATAAATATCACACTCGCTTTGATTCATTTTAACGGTATGTCAACCCGTCTAGGGTTATTTTATGCTTTGAAGCTAGGTTCGTTTGGTTTGGTTTGTTAGATTTTACCACATGTCAACCCTTGTTGGGGTATTTTATTCGGAAGTCGTTTTGTTCTATTTATGCTTGATATTCAAATTTTTGAAACTCATTTTTTCTATTTAAACAAGAGATGGGATCCTTACAAGAACTACCATTCGGGGGCAGAGTGGAATTGGGAGTAATCGCAATGAAGTGGTACCCCCCCACACACACACTCTTACCAGAGTTCCAAAATATTTAAACTTTACCATTAGATCTAGCTTAATGCTATACCCAGGACAGTAAGACCCTCAGCCACCGCATTGTAGCATAGTTATTGTTGTGGGGTTTTAAGGGGTCAAAATAAGACAAACGAATTGGTAACAATATAGACAAATGTATTGAACAAAAGAGGAGAAATTTACAACAAAGAAAGTGGAGATTGCGTCCGACCAATAATTACGAGCTGACTCGCATTTGCTTCGACAAGCCATAATTGTTCCTGGTACTTATAGTAATCGTCGGCGCATTCCATTATATGTGCATAGGTTATATCACCTATAACAGTTATGAAAGAAAAAAGAGTTGTGCTTGCCATGAGGACAATAGGGTTTATACAATCATATATATATTTACCAACTCCTCCGCACGAGCAGGATGTGACACAAGGTCAATTTCTTAAGCGGAATTTAACAGGTTTGAATTTTTGAGTTTTCCTTCTCCTAGACCGGTTGCCTAACCAAGGTTAAAGAGCCCTGACTGTCCTACTATTTATCCATAGATGGAGGAAGAGTAGGATTTATACCTTTCCCAAGGGTTTTAGCGTTAAGTGAAATGCAATTACCACGTCCAGGAATTGAACTTGTGGCGACGAGTCCATTTCCTATGATTTTAACCATTTCACCACGCGCTTCCTTGTGACAATCATATAGGTGATAGAACTGATGTTTCCAGCTGATTGATTGGTTTCATTTCCAAGAACAGATTCTGGTTTGTGCATATACCATTTTCTTGTATGGTCAAATTAAGTTTCTTGCACAATTCTCAGTGGATCACCTTTCCAACCCAATCATGCATAGTCCTGTATTCTTGTTGTGCTAATTTGTTCCGTTTGCTTATTACATGCTTGCTCGTTGTTGCTGTTTTATTCTAAAACCCTTTCAACATGTCCCTAATGATTTCAATATTTCCATGATCACCGTGTCACACTAGAAGCACGGATATCCATCAAAATCTCTCGACGAATGTCCCTACCATTCATCGTCTTCAGGTCTTCTGCGCAGCATCCAGTATCCGGGTAGAGAAGGTCAATGTAAGTCTTTGCGGAACAGCCCACACTGACGTGCGCATAAACAGTTTCCACAGGAGAACGTAACATATTGGACTCTTTAATCTTGAATAGGTAACCAGTCTAGGAGAAGGTAAACTTTGAATTCAAACCTGTTAAACACAGCTTAAGAAATTGACCGTGCGTCGATCTATTAATTAGATCATCTTCAGGACATTTGTTGGTATATGGAAGGTGATAGAAATTTTTTATCCCAGAATAACGAGAAAAACAAGTGATAGTCCTTGTTTATCAGTCTGTTCAAAATTGGAAGTCTGAGAAAAGAACGCTGAAAAAAGTGGACGGTTTGCAATATGACGTCAAATATTCTCTTTTACGGTATGAGTATGAGTGTGTGAGTGTGTGTATCGAAAAAAGAATTGTGCATTTTTTTAGATGTTTTCTGTGTGTGGTTGCTCGTGTCTGTATAAATCTTTTGCGATAAACGACATCGAAACAAACCTCAAAGTTGTGTGTGTGTGTGTGTGTGTATGTGTGCGTTCATTTTTCAGACTTCAAATTTTAAACAGACTGATGAACAAGGACTATCACTTGCTTTTCTCCTTATTCTGTGATAAATTTTTTTATCACCTCCCATATACCAACAAATGCCCTGAAGATGGTCTGATTAATAGATCGAAACACTGCATCGTCGGCCAATAAACTTACCACTTAACTCATTTAAACCTGTGTTTTTTTTCAATTTGTCTTAATATACTAAATATGTATAATATGTATAAATGCCAATTCTCTTTAAAAAAAAATTATGAATAAAATTGTTGATTAAATAAAAAATATTTTATTGCATTCTTCTAAAATCTTCTTTTTTTTAGAATTGGTTATCAAATTTAGAAATGCGAACTCATATTGTTATTTACAAGAGTTAATTTGGATTCTTGCACCTGCTCAGATTTTAATCGACTCTGCAATCTGACGCCAGAAAAAAAAACAAGAAAAAAACCCACAACGAAACAGATTTTGAGTTTTATCTGATTATAATCAACAATAGCGTCTATCGTCTATGAGTTGTATCCAATAGAAATTGCTGTTGATGACAATTGGAACATGAACAAAATCTATTTTTATTGGCCAACATAGAATTTTCAGTAACGTATCAATCAGAAAAAGAAAAACAAAATATTGACTAAATACTTGCCGTATTATGTTGATTGCAATATCATCTGGTTCTGGTACGATGTTTCTATTTTTAACTTTCAGACACAACCGATCACTATCAAAATGTCTGCTTCTCCAGCTATTTATGAACGCTACTTTTATATAGAACTAGAATCGGCTACCCAGCGTCGCCTGTGTAGAGGTGAAGGAGAAAAATCCATGATGTACTGATTTGTTTAGTTTTCAGATTTAAAATGCCGGGTATTTCTAGGTAGAATTTCAATGCTATTTCTATGTATTATCGGGAAAATATGAGGCGCTTATCCCGGGAAGGGACAGTAGCGAGCTTTAGTGGGGTAGCCATCAGACCAGGTAAATAAAGTGGTTGCGAAATTTAGTGGGCTTTGCATCTAACCACTATCAAAAACGCGACCCACTGTTACTCGTACAGGGTCAATTAGTTGAGGGGAAAGAAGTAATGTGGAATTGCATGTATAACCAACTCACTTTCAGCTTGTTCCGTTCACCCGCCTCACAGCCGGACTTTTAAGGCCTTGGTATAAACCACAACGAGGGGGTGTCAGCTTCAAGAGAGGGAAATGGGACAACCCAGTCGGCGACCACCTCACCAACTCGCTACCAGGTTATAGAAAGAGGGGGAGGAAAAAAATAATTCTCACAGTATATCTTAATTTTTCAATATCTTCAAATGTAAATAAAACTTTCATAATTTTTGCATAAAAAGAAAGAACCAGTGATATTTAATGCGTGTATGAATTTTTACTTTGTCGTTAAGCGATTTATTTTAGGTAGTTTCATCCGGACATACATACATAGATACATACACACCAACGTGCCTAGCTTTGTACTCCCGTTGTGCTAGTTTGCTACATTCACTTAATACATGGTTTATAGTCTCATCTCTGTCACCACACAGTCTACATTTACTGTTTTGTTGGATCATATCAATTTTTGCTTTGATATAATTTGTTCTTATAGCATTCTTTTGTGCAGCAATTATTAGTGATTCAGTTTCTCTCTTGAGGTTTCCTCTTCTTAACCATGTCCAGGTCTTTTTATGTGCAACCTCTCCAATTTGTCGTTTGAAGTGTCCATATAATTGTTTTTCTTCCCATCTTTGTTTTCTAGTTTTATTATTATTATTATTATTATTGTTGTTGTTTTTTATTTGTTTTAATATATTTTACCTTAATGTTCCACATTTTTTTCAGTTATCTGGCAAGGTTCCAGTATTTGTTTTTTTGTTTTTTATTTTCATTTTCTTTCCGACAGGCCACAGAAGTATTAGAAGAGAAGAAGTAATACTCGCCAGATTGCGTATTGGGTACACCCACATTACCCATTCGTACCTGTTAAAAGGGGAGGGTGCCCCAGTGTGCCCAACATGCAAAGTGCCACTTACAACCAAGCATATCCTTCTAAATTGTAACAGACTTAAACATATCCGCTAAAATTACTATCAAGTAAGAAACCTGATAGACATCTTCAAGAATACAAACCCTGAAAACATTTTAAATTTTATAAAAAAAAAGCAACCTTTTCAACAAAATATAACAGAACATAACCAATTATCTCCATAGAACCACTACTTTAAAGACTGAAATCCAAAATAACCTTCTTGGCATTAAATGACCCACAGAGGTTGATATGCCGTTAAACAAAACTCAAACTCAAACCCAAAAACTCATTTTCTTTCATTTTCACACTGTGATATGACTGGACGGCAAAATTCACAAGTTCTTGTTAATCAACACCAGGTCTGATCTAATAATCCGTCTGTAGTCTGAAAGTCCCAGATGATCTTATGCGTCTCATTCCCCGACGCAGATTCTGGTTTGTACAAATACGTTAGTAGCATGTAGAGAATTGAATTTCCTACACAATTCCCAGTAGATCCTCTTTCTCATCTAGTAGTGTCTGGTCTTGTCCTCCCTTTGTGCTAGTTTGCTACACTCGCTTATTATATTATTAACCGTTTCGGCTTTGTCTCCAAAGTATTTTATAATAGATGGTGTCAGAAAACATCTTCGTCATAAAATAACCCAACAAGGGTTGACATGCCGTAAAATACAACAAACCAAACTAAACCAAGCCTACACTTCATGGAGACTTGATTGATTTTTTTCTTTTCTAAAAACTGAGGCTTAAAACTAAAAGACTTTTTTACCTATGGAATCTAATGGGGTTTCTTCTGAAGATCCAACTAGCAATTCAACAAAAATGGATGTGCGAGGCTACCTCCCACCTTTACCCAAGCGACGCTGGGTAGCCACATCTAGTATAACATTAAAGAACGAAAAATCCAAACAGAAAACATTATCAAGCCTCGTTTCAAAAATTCAGACAAATTGTACCTCATTCGGTTTTTTAACCTGTTGAAGACAGCTGAACTAAATCATGAACTCCCATTGAATATATTTAATGCGCACGAATATACAACACTTTTGTGTTGTTTTAATGTTTCTAGATCGACAATTCAGAACATTATCAATAAGTACATAATTATAATTACTTACATATTTAGCCAAATCCTTAATATATATATATATATATATATATATATATATATATATATATATATATATATATATATATATATATATAGAGAGAGAGAGAGAGAGAGATAGATTGATAGGAAAAAGCACAATGCTGTTAAAATGAAAATAGTTTAGATCATATTCATAGCTAATATTGAACAATATCTCGATTTATAAAAATAATCACCAGAGCTTATTTTTAATCCGGACTCATCGAGAGAAAATTACTAATTATTTTCAGCTTCTCTCTCGATGAGTCTGGCATTGAGTGTTTCCATATCCTTTTATCTATACTTATACAGTCGAATTCATTTCCTTATTCTTAACACACACACACACACACACACACACACACACACACACACATATATATATATATATATATATATATATATATATATATATATGTTGAAATGAAAAATAAAGGAAAGAAAATGTTGAACGGATAAAATAGATTTTATTTTTATTTTGTTTTACTGACACGTGTTTCGGCCAGTAGTTTATCCATGTATATATGTACTCTATCTATTATTATTTTAAATACACAATTAAATAACGATAATAGAAAATTACAAAATCTTTTAGTATACAAGGAATAACGGCCTTCGTCAGAATAAAATTATTTGGTGTTTTAAATCAAAGCGATTAAAAATACGTAAAATTTCTGAAATGTTCGATAAAAGAATCTTTTTAAAAATTGCTCCACAAAGAGAAACAGTGATGTTTACGTCATCGTCGCATGCGACGGATTTTGAAAAAGAAAGAAAACGGCTAGAGAATATGAGAAACAAAATCAGGTGGAATCTCAATTTTCAATGCATGAAAATTGAGATTCCGCCTGATTTTCCATTTTCAAGTTACACACACATCACAGAGAGAGAGAGAGAGAGAGAGAGAGAGAGAGAGAGAGAGAGAGAGGGGAGAGAGAGAGAAACACACACTCACAAACACACACACACACACACACACACACACACACATATATAATATATATATATATATACATATATGATCTCAAGTCAAGTCTGGTGAAATGTATCATCATCATCATGTCGCGCATGCAGCATAGGTATCCATGACAATCTCTCGCCAACCTTCCCTATCATTCATTGCACCTGGGAGCTCCTCAGCGGGGCAGCCAGCATCTTCGCATAGCTGGTCAATGAATGTCCTTGCTGGGCGCCCCACACTTGCATGTCCATGTGTTGGCTTCCACAGGAGAACGTCGCTTATGAGTTCATCCTTGCTTCTCCAGCAGTATCCTTCATGCCTTCTCTGTCTCACTCAGATAGTTTGTGAGATGGGGGGCAGGTGACCGTACAGCTGTTTCCTTGTGGGGTGCTGTTTCCATGACTTATTCAAGACTGCACACAGCATTCTTGTGCAGCTCCCATCTATCTTATTCTCAAAACGCTTTGTTAGGGTCAAGGTGGTGCAGCCATATAGCAGCACCGATATAACCACAGGAAAATAAAGATCAATATTCATCATTCTTATTTTTTACACTTCACAATATATTCTATGCTTCTAAGATAACCAGGAATATTTTCCAAACATCCATCATATATATATATATATATATATATATATATATGTGTGTGTGTGTGTGTATGTGTGTGTGTGTGTGTGTGTGTGTGTGTGTGTGTATGTATATATATATAGTCATCCACAGACACCGTGTTGCGGCGTATCACGTCTCATGATTGTGGCTAGACATTAGCAGGCCATCTCAAGCCGGGATGGAAACCCGATCGTCATCCTCAGAGAAGCTTCTTAACCTCTCAGCCTTCATCAGCTACACCCTGTCTAGGGATTTAACTGAGGAATACATACATATGTATATATGTAAAGGCCACCAGAGTGCTGCATCTGTTTTATAGGAGAGCGTATCCTTTTAAGCTTAGTCGGCGGTTGTCAGCAAAAATCCCCTCCAAATTGCTTACCCCACCAGGGATTAGGAGCATGTATAATATATATCATCCATATATATATATATATATATATATATATATATATATATATGCGTGTGTGTGTGTGTGTGTGTGGTTGATATCAAGTGTTTCCTTCAGAGGATTCAACCAGATTGAGAAATGCCGAAATAAATTTATATCTGTATCAAGGTATTTATATATATATATATATATTTACCCCCCACCCCCGCACGAGCAGGATACTACACAAGGTCAATTTCTTAAGCAGAGTTCAGCAGGTTTGAATTCAGAGTTTTCCTTCTCCTAGACCGGTTGCCTAACCAAGGTTACAGAGTCCAGTCTGCCCTACTATTTACCCATAGCTGGAGGGAGAGTAGGATTCATACCTTTCCCAAGGATATGAGCGCTAAATGAAATGCAATTACCACGTCCAGGATTTGAACTCGGGGCGACGAGTCCATTTCCCATGACTTTAACCATAACACCACGCACTTCCACACACACACACACATATATATATATATATATATGTGTGTGTGTGTGTGTGTGTGTGTGTGTGTGCATATATATATATGTAGGTATGTAGGTAATCATAATGATGTTTACATGTAGGACATTATGTAGCATGTAGATTTCCTAGAAATACTAATTACACATAGCTTACGGCTTTATGTGTTGGTTGGACTATTAGAATCCATCTTTGTGTTTTTTTGATGATTATCCTCGTTGTATCTGGTGTTCCTGGAATGAGACGAGACTGCTGGTTAGTTTATTAGCGAACCTATTATCTCGTTATTTTCTTGCGAATAATAAAATAACCATTTCTTTTTTTTCTTTCACGGATTATACTCACAAACAAAGCTGCAGAATGGATGAGCTCTATATTAGCTCAATGATATCAGTACTAGCAGGACCTGTGGATATATCACAGTATAATACTTTAATTACTACATCGTTTGACATGTTTACTTAAAAGCTATTGCAAATAGTTCAATATTGTAGAATACTAAGTCCAATTACCGTCGAATTGGCAAGACGAGACGGCAAACAGTCGTAACTGAATACGATTCTGAGATGCCATAATGACCACTGAAAAGTGGCAGGATTTATGGAACCTCAGAGGACCCTACAAACCAAGCAGCCAATCAGGACTCAGGGAATGGACTCAATCAAATACATGAGTGGACTGTTCTGAATTCTCATAAATACCAGTTGTCTTGACACTGGTGCAGTTAGGCTTGGCCAGTCACATTGCTCAAACCAATTGTTGACTGTCTAACTGACTTACTTCAATAAATATGTAATAACAAGTATGATAAACTTGATTAATAATCTTCTTACAATGACTGCTATTTACACAGTAGCATTGCAACCAACAAAGCCTTCAGCAGATGATGACTCTGCGTCCAGGCATGGTTTCGGGGCCGAAGCATCATTACCATTAACCCAGAACGCCCCAGCAGTATCTCACGATACCACCAGACTTTGTCGGTTTGATGTCACAATATAGGACTGCCATATTCACGCTGATGCGGTCAGAGCCTTCTCCTGAATCTTTTTTAAGTATTTCCTCTTGTCTGGTAGAGAAAGTCCAAGATTATATAAGTGAAACATTCTTTCAAATAAGCATCAGGCTGGACATTTCCTCTAGGCTTCCTGAAATATGCTATAACTCTAAAAATCTAAATCGTCTGTTATATATATATATATATATATATATATATATATATATATTTATAAACAAATTTTTTTTGTGATGAAACAAAGAAAATACAGTGCACAATCACAAATTGTGAGAGCTAATAATTATTTAATTTGTTGAGTTTTTAAAAATAAATGCTTATTATAGACAGCTACCCAGGTTGTCTTGCTAGGTCGCAATCATCAGGCTGTCAAATTAGATCCCATGGTGTTTATTTGAAGATCTTTTCTTAATGTCACATTCTGGACCGCCAATAACGTCGGTTGCTTTCGTGGACGCTAATGCGCTTCGGATTTTTTAAAAGTTCAATTTTTCAAAAATTGCATTTTATATGATAAGGAAGGTTGGCGAAAGACTGTCATGGATGCCCGTGCTGCATGTGTGACATAATGATGATGATACCTTGCATCAAACTTGACTTGAGATCATATATATATATATATATATATATATATATATATATATATATATATATTCCTGTTCTGACGAATGTATCTAATTTCTTATGTATCTTGTTCGCATTCCAATTGATGATAGTCGTTAATACAGAAACAAAATTGTATGAAACTGAATTATATTTGCTGAATTCAATCAATCAGCGAATGCTGTGTCTCTGCCAAATTAGAAGAATCTAAATATTAAGATTTAAGATGTATGTGACATCTATTCACATATAAAGGGCAGTTGTGTGAATCTATATGTCGGGAGGAAACTTAGAAAATAAAATAATTAACGACAAAGTAATTATATATACACATTAACTATCCCCAGGTATTGGTTTTTGAGCAAAAATAATGAAGGTTTGATTTATATTCATTAATATAATTAAAAAGTAAAATTTAAATGATAGCAGCATGGATTTTTTTCATTTAATATTTTAGATAGTAGGCATTAACATTTCTTTTCAGAGTAGCTGGAACAATGCAAGGTCTACTTTTTTAAATAGGGATTTAAATGGGGCATACCACGAGGATTCAACTCCCGATTCAGTAATAATGGATCTGCGGGACTTACTTAAAAAAAAATCTCCTCTAGCCTGTCGCCGGGTAGCCGCTGCTTGTCAAATATAAAGAAGAATACTTAAATTGTTGGTTGCAACTTTAATGAAATATATATATTTACCAACCCCTCCGCGCGAGCAGGATGTGACAAAAGGTCAATTTCTAAAGCGGAGTTCAATAGGTTTGAATTCAGAGTTTTCCTTCTCATAGACCGGTTACCTAACCAAGGTAAAGAGCCCAGTCTGCCCTACTATATATCCATAGCTGGAGGGAGAGTAGGATTCATACCTTTCCCAAGGGTATTAGCGCAAAGTGAAATGTAATTACCACATCCAGGATTTCCCGTGACTTTAACCATTACACCACGCGCTTCCTATATATATATATATATATATATAAGAAATGAATATAAAGTAACCTACTCGAGTTTCATCATCTGAATCGTTAGGGTTACATCCGCTGAATAAATTGAGTTTTCGGTTAATATCAGTTGATACCACGTATGTCTGTTGAAACGGGTCTTAATATATGAACGCGTGTTTTTTCACGGTCTTAACCCCTGGATACTGTGCGCTCCCTACGATCAGTAAGCCACTACTCATACATTAACGCACATATATATATATATTATGTGTGTGTGTGTGTGTGTGTGTGTGGTGTGTGTGTTTGTTTTTTTTGTGTGTTGTATATATATATATATATGTGTGTATATATGTGTGTATGGCTGTGTGTCTTTGTGTATTTTGCAATAGTGCTTTAAGCTTCTTTCATATTATATAATTTATAGAATTTAATTGACAGGAAAATTTTCGAATATATTCTCACAAAAACATAAAAATATCCCCGTTTTATTTTTCATCTTGGCAGAATAAGAAAAATACTTCCAGCTTGGTTATATTATTGTCTTAATAGATAGAAAAAATTCCGACAATGTTTGCGAAAGTTAATTAATATTTTTCTTTGCTTTGTCTTACTTTCAATTTTAAGGTTTATCTAAAAAAAAAAAAAAAAAAAATGAATGAATAAATAAACAGCAACAAACATTGTTCTCTCCTTTCATGGCCTGAGGATCTGATTTTGTTCAAATCTTATTTTGTTGCGGGCAAAATATCATTCGTATTGTGAGAAGACACGTGCATATTTTTTACAATCAGGAATTCTATTCAACATCGCCATGTTTATTTCGTTATTCATTTTTTTGTCAACATATGTAGAATTGTAACTCCCGGCTGAAAACCACATATGTTTGATCGATTTTAAATGTCTATGTATAAATTAGCAAATACATATAATTTGTCTGGCTTAAGGTTTCAAGATTTCTTATGAGATCTCCTATAAATGAAACGGAATATTAGAACATTATTTATGAAAAAATATACTGGGCTCGTGAACAATTGTCTAGAACTACCCGGCATTCTCCGGTATTCAAAAATGTTAAGTGAATATATATATATATATATATATATATATATATATATATATTGTCTCTGTGTGTGTACAGAAATAATCTACTCTAGTTACACCATAATGATCTTCAGGGTTAAATCTACTGAATTATTCAAGACATTGATTAATTCAGTGGATTCAACCCTGAAGTTCCTTATGGTGAAACTAGAGTAGATTATTTCTATACACACTATAATGAAAAGTTCACTATACTTACGTATAGAGCACTTTATATTTGTTATAATGCTGACTTATCAAGGAAAAACTTGTACCAAACAAATATTGAGACCAACCCAATATTTTCACCGATAAGTCATTCTTTTTTCATATATATATATATATATATATATATATATATATATATATATAGAGAGAGAGAGAGAGAGAGAGAGAAAGAGAGAGAGACAGTAAAACAACATTCAGTATTGTTGGAGAGTACTCAATAACTGTGATAGAGCCATATTATTAATAATAACGATAAATGAATATATATTTTTGGTATATATTTATTTGTATGGAAACAAGTTTGCTACCATTGGTTTCATGCAATTTAAACTGAATTGTTTACGTGGAGTAATCTTCCAGCAGTGAAAGTTTTTGAAAACATTAAAGATATTTTCAAAGTGTTTTTTTCCATACAAATAAATTTATAGAACATACCCCCCCATATATATATATATATATATATATATATATATATATATATATATATATATTTGGGAGAATATGTGCTTAATTGAAGTCGTACCTAATTTTGTCTATAGCTCTGCTGATGAGACCTAATAGGCTGAAATGTAAATACAAAGATTGATTTTTCTCGATTTGCTTAGCCTTGTATTGGAATAAGTATTCCCACCCAATTCATTAATCATTGTTTAATTAATTTTCAACATTAGGTACGACTTCAATTAAGCGCATATTCTCCCAAAAATTGTCGGCTAAAAAAAGCCATATCAAAACACATCGTCTGTTTGTTTACTTCTCATATATATAGGGAGGGAGTAAATCGCCTTTTCACTAGCGCTCGACCAAGGAGATTGTTTTGGCGTCTGTGGTGGAGCGCCACACTTGCAATCAGCTCCTCACTTTTACTACACTGATCATTGTGATACTCATACGCTGAGTTGGCGAGGGTTGACGCTGTCTGTAAAACCTTGAGGTTCCTAGGCAAACGCTCTACCAACTGAGCTGAACTGATTTCTTTTGGTTGTTGATGTTTTAGCCTTTAAAACAGAATACATTAAAGAAATAATCTTGTTAGGGATTTCCGTCCTGGCGTATCTACCGCTGAGGCCTAGGGGACTGGAAAAGCTAACGACAAAATCGGATTCATAGTTCTAATGATTTTTTTGTGTGTTTGGCACTCTGTGTGTGTGTGTATCTGCACAGGCGTAAATAGTTGCGTCTATGTGAGTGTGTGTCTCTGTGTGTGCCTGTGTGTATATATATATTTACCAACTCCTCCGCACGAGCAGGATGTGACACAAGGTCAATTTCTTAAGCGGAGTTCAAACGGAGTTTGAATTCAGAGTTTTTCTTCTCCTAGACTGGTTACCTAGCCATGGTTAAAGAGCCCAGTCTGCCCTGCTATTTATACATAGCCGGATGGAGAACAGGATTCATACCTTTCCCAAGGGTATTGGCGCAAAGTGAAATGCAATTACCACATTCAGGATTTGAACTCGGGGTGACGAGTCCATTTCTCATGACTTTAACCATTACACCACGCACTTTCTCGTGCCTGTGTGTGTATACAATGTTTATATTTGTATATAGCTACACGTGGGTGCGTGGTCTAATGGTTATAGTCGAAGGAAATGGACTCGTCAACCCGAGTTCAATTCCTGGACGAAGCTGTTTGCATTTAACATAGTGCTAATACCCTTGGGAAAAGTATGAATCCTATTCTCCCCCCAGCTATGGGCGAATAGCAGGGCAGACTGGGCTCTTTAACCCTGGTTTGGTAACCAGTCTAGAAGAAGGAAAACTCGGAATTCCAACATTTTAACCTACGCTTAAGAAACTGACCTTGTGTCACATCCTGCTCATGTGGAGGGGTTGGTAAATATATATATATATATATATATGTAGCTATACGTACGCGTGTTTGTGTGTATGTGTATATCTACAGAGGTGTATATATCCATGTAGGTGTACTTACACGTGTGTGTCAGTGTGTGTGTTTGTGTCTGTATGTATATCTATACTGACGTATATATTTACGTCTATAGGTGTGTTTACACTTAAGAGAGTGTGTGTCTGTCTGTGTGTGTGTATGTACACATGCTTATATGTATGTGACTATAGGTGTATTTACACGTATGTGTATGTATGTGCCTACATCAGCACCGGAAGTTTAGTTGGTTTACGAGCGAAAAGGTCACGTGATCATCATCTTGAATTCCTCTTGGCCGCAAAGAAGAAAAACATTTCTCGTTCATTTTAAAGACCTCCAGGCCATAACACTCGCTTAACACAAATACTGATTGACAAAGATTGTCAAATTCAAAGGAAATATGAACGAGTCAACTGAAAAGTGATTTGTTTCTTTCTACTTTTCCGATTATATCTCTTTTTGGCTTTTTAACCTTTTATTAGTGAGAGAATATCACGCAGATGATCTACCGCTTCTCGCAAATGCACCTGCCCAAGCCAAATCTCAGCTTCTTCGCCTGGAGCAGCCAGCAAGAAGTATTGGTCTCTGTATGTACTCAGATAAAGCATGTGTTTTAAAATAGATGTAGCTGTCTCCACATTAAATGTTAAGCATCTGAAATTAGTAGACAAGTTCACATACCTAGGTAGCAATATCCCATCAACAGAAAGCGATATCAATATGCTTCTAGGAAATGTATATACTTTTATTGAAAGTAATCGATCATATTTAAGTCTGATTTCTGATAAAATAAAATTGGAATTATTCCAGGCTGTTGCCATATCAGTACTAGTGTATGACCCAACCAGTTTGACGTTTGACAAAACGCCTTAATCGAAACCACATTGCATCAGTTATATATATTATTTAGTAACATTCAAAGTGGAGAAATGGAGTAGTTTATGTGGAAGAGTATGTCTCTCCAGGGCTGGCCTGGTGAGTCATCTGAGAAAACACAAGGATAAAGTGTCAAATGCTATTGGCACATACCTATGATGATAAAAAAAACAAAAAACAGGAAATGGTCTTACTCGAACACGAGTTGACAGCCATTTTATATATATATATATATATATATATAATATATATATATATGAGGAAGAATGAATAAAGTAAAGAAAGAACAGAATGGATAATAAAAGATGAATTTAATCAATATCACTTACACATGTGTTTCGGTCAGTTCATCTGTGTGAAAATATTCCGCACACAGAGAAGACTCGACCTTCATCAGAGTGAAATTTTATTTTGAATGAAAAAATTCGTTGGAGAAAAATGGAGAATTTTTAGAAATGTTCGAAGACAATTTTAAAAAAAAATCACTTTTGGAACGCCGAAATAGAACCATTAGAATTTGGATATTTGATTTTTCGAGGAGTTATGGTAGAAATAATTTTGTATTTTTCCCCAACGAATTTTTTCATTCAAAATAAAACTTCACTCTGATGAAGGTCGAATCTTCTCTGTGTGCGGAATATTTTCACACGGATGAACTGACTGAAACACATGTGTAAGTGATATTGATTAAATTCATCTTTTATTATCCATTCTGTTCTTTCTTTTCTTTATTCATTTTTCCTCATATTGTCGGATTCATTTCCAATTTCCATTTTTACACACACATATATATATATATATATATATATATAATATATATATATGTGTGTGTGTGTGTGTGTGTGTGTATGTATGTATATGTGTGTGTGTGTGAGTGTGTGTACACATAAGGACATAAGAACTATTAACGTGGGTGCTACGCACAAACCGAAGCTCATGCACAGCTAGTGACAGATTGCGTGGGTCACTTTCGTTTCCTCTATTGGGGCGCCTCAGGTACTGGGCAATAAACCCAGCCCTTCCCCTTTCAATCAAGGGGACAGGTTTTGCCTGGAGGGACGGCTCCTTGGATCATGCTGTTATTTACTTCCTTACCGGCCCAATGATGGAAGCCACTGTATACAGGGTTCCAAATAACAAGGTGTGTATAACAATTATATTGTAAATATCTTTATGATTTTTGTATTATTTGCATTATTCGCACTATTGTCCTCATATTTATTGTTAGATACAGAACTTTTCGGTCGATATTACCTCCGGCCTCCTTCAGGTGTTTCTTATCGAACCCAGGAAACTTCTCTTCGAACTCGGGTGTTGTATACCCTTTTTCCTTTCTTACTCTATTATTCTTCTGCTCATCTTTGGTATCTTACGTCTTCTTCGCGTCTGGACCTAGTCTTGGGGATTCGTGTCTGGTCTTCGTCTTGGTGTCGGTCGCACTTAATTCATTTCTTCTTCTAGATCAATCTTGTTGCCAAGACATTCATCAACCACAAAACCATATTATTTACGTAAGCTTTCTTTACTCAACTAAACATTTCATGTAACTAACATAACGCGCGTGTGTAGTGAGCTTTCAGCTAAGGCAGAAAGACCTTATCTGCCTGACGTCCAAGCTGGAACTGAGACCCAACCAGGTCCCACGTGACTCACGTATTCGCGGCTTTCTGTAATATTCCATGGAAAGTCCCGCCCGTTATATGAAAAGGGGCCATCCCTCAAGAAATACAGGGGGTTGACAATAATCCATGCCTAGATTATGTACAATCGGGAGCTTCGATCGGGTTACAGTTTCAACTTTTGGCAGAAGTGATAATAACAAGAATACTTATCATAGCTTAACAGTTGTACGCATATGAAGTTCCTTTAATTGATAAGAAAGTTCCGAGTTCCAAGAGAAGATTCCTGGGTCCGAAGAGAAGTTTCCTGATTTCGACAAGAAACACCTGAACAAGGCCGATGGTCCATCAACCGAAATGTCGTGTTATAAGATGAGACAATAGTCCCGAATGATTCAAATAAATCCAAATATTTTATAAGTATCTTTACGAATAAATGCAATAGATCGCATTGAATTAAGCATTACAAAAATTAGACGAGCAGTTCAAAAACATGGAACTTTGATCCTTATTTAGGAGTCGGAAGAGTCCCCCTCCGATCAATCGGCTGATCACCTCAAGCCCTAGCACCTATAAATGATTGTCTCGACGATATTGCTCTTATGCAAGTCCAACCCTTTTTATCATATGGGTGCTAAGAAGGCGGTGCTGAGTGTTTTCATGTCCTGGTAAATGACTTTAAACTGATGGTGAGGTTCCAGTTCGCGGAGTCTAGGGAATGTGAGCACGCCTTCATTACCATTGCTCCCGGATCCACTCTGACCCAGAGTGTAGTACAATGTTAGGGTACCATTTATGGGTTAAAATAGAAAATGTTTCACAAAGAAAATTGAGTTTATGATCTTTTTATTATATGGCCGCCATTATATGTCAGGCCCGGAACTGATTGAACGATGTGTTAATATCATCTTTATTTGATATAAACGTCTAAAATAGAACAACTTTAATCAGTTGCTTTTTAATCTATTTTGCAAATTCATTAACTTTATTACAGCGCTAAAAATTCCCAAGGGTATAAATCATTATATTGAAAGTGAATGTCTTGTCTACTAATCTATATACTTGGTTGTTATATGTTTATCTACATGTTTACGCAACAGTTTGTCAGATTATCCAATCAAATAACGGAAAAATATTATTTCATGTATACTCAAAAATTGTCTGAATATTTCAGTCATATTTTGTTTTCTTTCTTTCTTTTTAAATAGACTTTTCTGGTATCCCCATATATATATATATATAT
>CM042162.1:5440921-5489334 GCA_023376005.1 Doryteuthis pealeii
ACCTGTCATATTGGAGACACACATGTTCCTGGAGTCTGCATAAATTGTCCTGATGGATTTCCTGTGATTGACATATCCAGCCTTAGAAAGCAAAATTCGACCACAAGTCTGACATTTCCAACCTCCATGTTCTCTCCAATATGACAGGTGTATCCCTTTCGAAGTTGACCCTTGGGGTTTTCATACTCAATTCTTTCACACACATATAATTTCGTAAGTACATACAGATATAATTGCATACAAACATACACATCTTGGTGAAATAAGCTCACATTAAAAGAGAGCAAATTATAAAAGTCCTGACGTACATAATTCGTGGGTAGCCTACGAATTATGCCTGTATGTGTAATTAGATATTGAATTAAATTTCGTTGAAATTCAAAATCGGATGGAGTTATATTATTGATAGATAAAGACCAACCAACCAACCAACGATTGCAAAAATGTAAATCCTTATTATCTGGTGTTACTTATCCGCTAAATTCTTATTTCTCATGAGTGTCGTCACCTCAGCTAAATGATAAATTCGACCACATGTTTGATATTTCCAACCCTCCACATGTGTCTTGAGCAATCTGTCAGTAAGTCAGCTTCAGGTTTTAAGAGACATACGGTGGTGCATAAGCATAACCTTTTATCATCTGATCCATCTGATACAACGCGAAGGACGTCTTTCCTATGTCATATTTGCATCAAACTTTGTGGAACTGCAGTGGTTTTGATGAGACATTTGAAGGCTCATGAACGAAAGGTTCTGGTGGTGGGGTTATAGGATTGTGAAGGGACGGCAATGATCTGTAGAGATTATTCTATTGCTATGTGCGAAAAAAAAACACTACGAAAATAATCTTATTAACGTAAAAGTAATTATGTATACACATTCACTATCAACAAAACTAGCTCATGAAGATTTGATTTATATTCAAGAAGAAATTCAAAATTTAATTGATGGCCATAAGTCTATGCGCAATTTATAACTTTGAAGTGAACACGGGCTTTGTGGACTTTCTGTATATTTTCTAAAGTTCTTTAGCTGAAAATAAGGTAATTTATGAGGAAGTGCGTCCCGGTCCCCTGCCTCCGAAATTGCTGCCCGGTGAATTTTTAAAATAACGACCCCAAGCTTCTGCAAATTTTCATTGTGTTAAATATAGGGAGGAGGTAAATTTCACGGCGTAAAATAGGTGTCACCTATTGTTTATCTATCTATCTCAGTCTATTCAAAACTATCCATCTTCATATCTATCTATCTATCTATCTATTAAATACTAAGATTTTTTTTTATTACGATAAATAAATAAGAATTACGATAAATAAAACAAGAATTATGACAAATTACGGTAAATAACACGAATTACGACAAATTACGATAAATAAATACGAATTACGACCATTTCTATTAATACAGAAACTAAGACAAAAAAGAGACCGCCCCCCCCCAAAAAAACAACAAAAAAAAAAAAACATTCAAGCTCTAAGCTGGTTGTTTTCTTTCAAGTTACACTGATGTGGCACCGAAGCTTGGTTCGTTATTTTTAAAATTCACCGGGCAGCATTTTCGGAGGCAGGGGACCGGGACACACTTCCTCATAAATTACAGAAAATAATAAGTTGGAAAGATCATCTCCGGTAGCACAACATCGCTGACCTGAGAGAGAGAGAGAGAGAGAGAGAGAGAGAGAGAGAGAGAGAGAGAGAGAGATCAGCAGACAAAAATAACATTCTTATATACTTCTACCAACCCCTCCTCACGAGCAGGATGTGACACAAGGTCAATTTCTTTACTGCGTCCAGAACATTTTCTTTACCTGAGAGTAAGTGTGTACGCACTCTATGGACTGTCTTTTCGATTCAGGCTCCGAGTAAAATTGTAAAATTGTTTTAGACGAAAATATGCCTCAGTAAATATCACACATTCTTCTGCCAATTTCATACTGTTTGCGCTTGTCAGTCACCAGTATTTGTTGACCAAACTTTGTTTAATCCTGAAGGACTCTGTTTGATTTGCTGCCATTTTGAAATAACATAAAAACATTATTCTTCGCGAGATTAAAATAATGTTTACATAAACCAATTCCAAATAATACAGAGTTTACATTTATGAAAAGAAATTCTAGAATTTCTTTTGTTTCTTTTATTTTCCTTTGAAAAAAAAAATGAAATAAAATAAAAATTCCGAATTTCTTTCGCGCCTAGACCCACAAAAACATAAATTCACCATAAATATCACACTCGCTTTGATTTCATTTTAACGGTATGTCAACCCGTCTAGGGTTATTTTATGCTTTGAGGCTAGGTTCGTTTGGTTTCGTTTATTAGATTTTACGACATGTCAACCCTTGTTGGGGTATTTTATTCGGAAGTCGTTTTGTTCTATTTATGCTTGATAGATATTCAAATTTTTGAAACTCATTTTTTCTATTTAAAACAGAGATGGGATCCTTACAAGAACTACCATTCGGGGGCAGAGTGGAATTGGGAGTAATCGTAATGAAGTGGTACCCCCCCACACACACACTCTTACCAGAGTTCCAAAATATTTAAACTTTACCATTAGATCTAGCTTAATGCTATACCCAGGACAGTAAGACCCTCAGCCACCGCCTGGTAGCATAGTTATTGTTGTGGGGTTTTAAGAGGTCAAAATAAGACAAACGAATTGGTAACAATATAGACAAATATATTGAACCAAAGAGTAGAACTTTACAGCAAAGAAAGTGGAGATTGCGTCCGACCAATAGTTACGAGCTGACTCGCAATTTACTTCAACAAGCCATAATTGTTTCCTGGTACTTATAGTAATCGTCGGCGCATTCCATTACATGTCCATAGGTTATATCACCTATAACAGTTATGAAAGAAAATAGGGTTGTGGTTGCCATGAGGACAACAGGGTTGGGACAATCATATAGATATTTACCAACTCCTCCGCACGAACAGGATGTGACACAAGGTCAATTTCTTAAGCGGAGTTCAACAGGTTTGAATTTTTGAGTTTTCCTTCTCATATACCGGTTGCCTAACCAAGGTTAAAGAGCCCAGTCTGCCCTACTATTTATCCATAGCTGGAGGGAGAGTAGGATTCATGCCTTCCCCAAGGGTATTAGCGCTAAGTAAAATGCAATTATCACGTCCAGGAATTGAACTCATGGCGACGAGTCCATTTCCGATGATTTTAGGCATTGCACCACGCGCTTCCCTGTGACAGCCATATAGGTGATAGAACTGATGTTGCCAGCTGATTGATTGGTTTCATTTTCAAGAACAGATTCTGGTTTTGTGCATATACCATCTTCTTGTATGGTCAAAATTTAGTTTCTTGGACAATTCTCAGTGGATTACCTGTTTAAAATTTGAAGTCTGAAAAAAGAACGCTGAAAAAAGTGGACGGTTTCAAATACTCTCTTTTACCGTGTGAGTATCAGAGTGTGTGAGTGTGTGTATCGAAAAAAGGCATTGTGCATTTTTTTTAGGTGTTTTGTATGTGTAGTTGTGCGCGGGTGTATAAATCTTTTGCGATAAACGACATTGAAACAAACCTCAAGGTTGTGTGTGTGTGTGTGCGTTCTTTTTTCAGACTTCAGATTTTAAAACAGACTGATTAACAAGGACCCTCACTTGCTTTTCTCGTTATTCTGTGATAATATTTTTATCACTTTTCATTATACCAACAAATGTCCTGAAGATAATCTAATTAATAGATCGAAACACTGCAGCGTCGGCCAATAAACTTACCACTTAACTCATTTAAACCTGTGTTTTTTCAATTTTTCTTAATATACTACATATGTATAATATGTATAAATGCCAATTCTCTTAAAAAAAAATTATAAATAAAATTGTTGATTAAATAAAAAATATTTTATTGCATTCTTCTAAAATCGTTTTTTTATTTTTTTTTAGAATTGGTTATCAAATTTAGAAATGCGAACTCATATTGTTATTTACAAGAGTTAATTTGGATTCTTGCACCTGCTCAGATTTTAATCGACTCTGCAATCTGACGCCAGAAAAAAAAAAAAAACAAGAAAAAAAAACCCAACGAAACAGATTTTGAGTTTTATCTGATTATAATCAACAATAGCGTCTATCGTCTCTGAGTTGTATCCAATAGAAATTGCTGTTGATGACAATTGGAACATGAACAAAATCTATTTTTATTGGCCAACATAGAATTTTCAGTAACGTATCAATCAGAAAAGAAAAAACAAAATATTGACTAAATACTTGCCGTATTATGTTGATTGCAATATCATCTGGTTCTGGTACGATGTTTTTCTATTTTTAACTTTCAGACACAACCGATCACTATCAAAATGTCTGCTTCTCCAGCTATTTATGAACGCTACTTTTATATAGAACTAGAATCGGCTACCCAGCGTCGCTGTGTAGAGGTGAAGGAAAAAAATCCATGATGTACTGATTGTTTAGTTTTCATATTTACAAATGCCGGGCATTTTCTAAATAGAATTTCAATGCTATTTCTATGTATTGTCGGGAAAATATGAGGCGCTTATCCCGGGAAGGGGCCAGTAGCGAGCTTTAGTGGGGTAAGCCACCAGACCAGGTAAAAAAAGTGGTTGCGAAATTAAGTGGGCTTTGCATCTAACCACTATCAAAAACGCGACCCACTGTTACTCGTACTGAGTCAATTAGTTGGGGGAAAGAAGAATGTGGAATTGCACGTATAACCATCTTGCTTTCAGCTTGTTCTGTTCACCGCGTCGCCCGGATGGCAACCGGACTTTTAAGGCCTGGTATAAACCACAACGAGGGGGTGTCAGCTTCAAGAGAGGGAAATGTAACAACCAAGTCGGCGACCACCTCACCAACTCGCTACCAGGTTATAGAAAGAGGGGGAGGAGAAAAAATAATTCTCACAGTGTATCTTAAATTTTTCAATATCTTCAAATGTAAATAAAACTTTCATAATTTTTGCATAAAAAGAAAGAACCAGTGATATTTAATGCGTGTATAAATTTTTACTTTGTCGTTAATCGATTTATTTTAGGTAGTTTCCTCCGGACATACATACATAGATACATACACACCAACGTGCCTAGCTTTGTTCCCGTTGTGCTAGTTTGCTACATTCACTTAATACATGGTTTACAGTCTCATCTCTGTCACCACACAATCTACATTTACTGTTTTGTTGGATCATATCAATTTTTGCTTTGATATAATTTGTTCTTATGGCATTCTTTGTGCAGCAATTATTAGTGATTCAGTTTCTCTCTTGAGGTTTCCTCTTCTTAACCATGTCCAGGTCTTTTTATGTGCAACCTCTCCAATTGTCGTTTGAAGTGTCCATATAATTGTTTTTCTTCCCATCTTTGTTTTTTAGTTTTATTTTATTATATTATTATTATTATTATTATTGTTGTTGTTGTTGTTGTTGTTGTTGTTATTTGTTTAATATATTTTACCTTAATGTTCCACATTTATTTCAGTTCTCTGGCAAGGTTCAAGTAATTGTTGTTTTTTTTTTTCATTTTCTTTCCGACAGGCCACAGAAGTATTAGAAGAGAAGAAGTAATACTCGCCAGATTGCGTATTGGGCACACCCACATTACCCATTCGTACCTGTTTAAAGGGGAGGGAGCCCCAGTGTGCCCAACATGCAAAGTACAACTTACAACCAAGCATATCCTTCTAATTGTAATAGACTTAAACATATCCGCTCAAATTACTATCAAGCAAGAAACCTGAAAGACATCTTTTAAGAATACAAACCCTGAAAACATTTTAAATTTTATAAAAAAAAGCAACCTTTTCAACAAAATATAACAGAACATAATTATCTCCATAGAACCACTACTGTAAAGACAGAAATCCAAAATAACCTTTGTTGGCATTAAATGACCCACAGAGGTTGATATGGCGTTAAACAAAACTCAAACTCAAACCCAAAAACTCATTTTCTTTCATTTTCACTCTGTGATATGACTGGACGGCAAAATCCACAAGTTCACTACTTCTTGTTAATTAACACCAGGCCTGATCTAATAATCCGTCTGTAATCTGAAGGTCCAGATGATCTTATACATCTCATTCTCCGGTGCAGATTCTGGTTTGTACAAATACGTTAGTAGCATGTTGAAAATTGAATTTCCTGCATAATTCCCAGTGGATCTTCTTTCTCATCTAGCCGTGTCTGGTCTTGTACTCCCTTTGTGCTAGTTTGCTACACTCGCTTATTATATTATTAACCGTTTTCGGCTTTGTCTCCAAAGTATTTATAATAGATGGTGTCAGAAAACATCTTCGTCATAAAATACCCCAACAAGAGTTGAGCTGCCGTAAAATACAACAAACCAAACTAAACCAAGCCTACACTTCATGAAGACTGGATTGATTTTTTTAATTTAAAAAAATCTGAGGCTTAAAACTAAAAGTCTTTTTTTAACTAGGGAATCTAATGGGTTTCTTCTGAAGATCCAGCTCGCAATTCAACAAAAATGCATGTGCGAGACTACCTTCCCCCTTTACTCAAGCGACGCTGGGTAGCCACTTCTAGTATAACAATTAAGATGAAGACAATAGACCAAAAAATCCAAACAAAAAAACTTATCAAGCCTCGTTTCAAAAATTCAAAAATTCAGATCAATTGTACCTCATTCGGTTTTTTAACCTTTGAAGACAGCTGAACTAGATCATCAACTCCCATTGAATATATTTAATGCGCACGGATATACAACAATTTTGTATCGTTTTTAATGTTTCTATATCGACATTTTCAGAACATTATCAAGAAGTACATAATTTATAATTACCTACATATTTAGCCAAATCCTTAATATAATATATATATATATATATATATATATATATATATATATATATATATAGATAGATAGATAGATAGATTGATTGATTGATTGATTGATTGATAGATAAAAGGATATGAAAACACACAATGCTGTTAAAAACGAAAATATTTTAGATCTTATTCATTGCTAATATTGAACAATATTTCGATTTATAAAAATCATCATCAGAGCTTGTTTTTAATCCGGACTCACCGAGAGAGAAGCTGAAAATAATTATTAATTATTTTCAGCTTCTCTCTCGATAGTCTGGCATTGTGTGTTTTCATATCCTTTTATCTATACTTATACAGTCGGATTCATTTCCTTATTCTTAACCTATATATATATATAATATATATATATATATATATTTATATGTGTGTGTGTGTGTGTGTGTGTGTGTGTGTGTGTGTGTGTGTGTTGAAATGAAAAATAAAGGAAAGAAAATGCTGAACGGATAAATAGATTTTATTTTTATGTTATTTTACTGACACGTGTTTCGGCCAGGAGTTTATCCATGTATATATGTACTCTATCTATTATTATTTTAAATACAGAATGAAATAACGATAATAGAAAATTACAAAATCTTTTAGTATATAAGGAATAAATTATTTGGTGTTTTAAATCAAATCGGTTAAAATACGGAACATTTCTGAAATGTTCGATAAAAGAATCTTTTTAAAAATTGCTCTACAGCGATAGAGAAACAGTGAAGTTTACGTCATCGTCCCATGCGACGGATTTTGAAAAAAAAGAAAACGGCTAGAGAATATAAGGAACAAAATCAGGTGGAATCTCAATTTTCATGCATTGAAAATTGAGATTCCACCTGATTTTCGATTTTCAAGTCTCACACACATAGAAACACACACACACAGAGAGAGAGAGAGAGAGAGAGAGAGAGAGAGAGAGAGAGGAGAGGAGAGGAGAGAGAGAGAGAGAGAGAGAGAGAGAGAGAGACACACACACACACATACACACACAGAGAAACACACACATACACACAGAGAAAACACACACACATACACACACAAACATATATATATATATATATATATATATATATGATCTCAAGTCAAGTTTGATGAAGGTATAGTACCCGAAAAATATTAGGAAAAGGAAGATCAATATTCATCATTCTTATTCTTATTTTTTAAACTTCACCATATATTCCATGCTTCTAAGCACCAGAAATATTTTTCCAAACATCCATCATATATATATATTATATAATATATATATATACATATATATATATATATATATATATATATATATATGCATGTTGTAGATTGTAGATCACCACCTGACCAATAAGCATCAAGCACCTCCTCACCATTCCAACTTACCGGACGAGCAGCTAGAAGATCACTACTACGATTCATGGTCAGGAAGAAGGGATGTCACTATCCTGAAAATTTACCACTACGTCTAAATAAAAGAAACTAAAAAAAAACTACAGAGTTTTCTGATATTTATTCCTTGACTAACATATTATGGTAACAACATTAGCATAATATAGTACGTTAATGCTTCACACCTATGCCCAAACCTGGTATATGTATTTCCAACAACGGATACAGATACAATATATCTCATATATATATATATATATATATATATATATATAGTCATCCACAGACAGCGTGTTGCAGCGTATCACGTCTCATGATTGTGGCTAGACATTAGCAGGCTATCTCAAGCTGGGATGGAAAACACGATCGATATCATCAGCCAAGCTTCTTAACCACTCAGCCATCATCAGCTACACTCTGTCGAGGGATTTAACTGAGGAATGCATACATATAAGCAAAAATCCCCTCCAAATTGCTCAACCCACCACGGATTAGGAGCATATATAATATCTATCTATCTATCTATCTCTATCTACATATATATATATATATATATATATGTGTGTGTGTGTGTGTGTGTGTGTGTGTGTTTGTGTGTGTGTGTGTGTGTTGATATCAAGTGTTTCCTTCAGTGGATTCAACCAGATTGAGAAATGCCGAAATAAATTTATATCTGTATCAATGTATATATTATATATATATATATATATATATACACCCCACACACACACGAGCAGGATGCGACACAAGGTCAATTTCTCAAGCGGAGTTCAGCAGGTTTGAATTCAGAGTTTTCCTTCTCCTAGACCGGTTGCCTAACCAAGGTTGCAGAGTCCAGTCTGCCCTACTATTTACCCATAGCTGGAGGGAGAGTAGGATTCATACCTTTCCCAAGGATATGAGCGCTAAATGAAATGCAATTACCACGTCCAGGATTTGAACTCGGGGCGACGAGTCCATTTCCAATGACTTTAACCATAACACCACGCGCCTCTCTCTCTCTCTCTCTCTCTCTCTCTCTCTCTCTCTATATATATATATATATATATATATATATATATATATGTGTGTGTGTGTGTGTTGTGTGTGTGTGTGTGTGTGTGCATATATATATTGAAGTATGTAGGTAATCATAATGATGTTTACATGTAGGACATTATGTAGCATGTAGATTTCGTAGAAATACTAATTACACATAGCTTACGGCTTTATGTGTTGGTTGGACTATTAGAATCCATCTTTGTGTTTTTTTTATGATTATCCTCGTTGTATCTGGTGTTCCTGGAATGAGACGAGACTGCTGGTTAGTTTATTAGCGAACCTATTATCTCGTTATTTTCTTGCGAATAATAAAATAACCATTTCTTTTTTTCTTTCACGGATTATACTCACAAACAAAGCTGCAGATTGGATGAGCTATATATTAGCTCAATGATATCAGTACTAGCAGGACCTGTGGATATACCACAGTATAATACTTTAATTACTACACCGTTTGACATGTTTACTTAAAAGCTATTGCAAATAGTTCAATATTGTAGAATACTAAGTTCAATTACCGTCGAATTGGCAAGACGAGACGGCAAACAGTCGTAACTGAATACGATTCTGAGATGCCGTAATGACCACTGAAAAGTGGCAGGATTTATGGAGCCTCAGAGGACCCTACAAATCAAGCAGCCAATCAGGACTCAGGGAATGGACTCACCCAAATGCATGGGTGGACTGTCCTGAATTCACATAATACCAGTTGTCTTGACACTGGTGCAGTTAGGCTTGGCCAGTCACATTGCTCAAACCAATTGTTGACTGTCTAACTGACTTACTTCAATAATAGTAATAAAAAGTATGATAAACTTGATTAATAAACTTCTTACAATGACTGCTATTTACACAGTAGCATTGCAACCAACAAAGCCTTCATCAGATGATGACTCTGCGTCCAGGCATGGTTTCGGGGCCGAAGCATCATTACCATTAACCCAGAACACCCCAGCAGTATCTCACGATACCACCAGACTTTGTCGGTTTGATGTCACAATATAGGACTGCCATATTCACGCTGATGCGGTCAGAACCTTCTCCAGGATCTTTTTTAAATATTTCCTCTTGTCTGGTGGAGAAAGTCCAAGATTATATAAGTGAAACATTCTTTCAAATGAGCATCTGTTGCTTGGACAGGCTGGACATTTCCTCTGGCTTTCCTGAAATATGCTATAACGCTAAAAATCTAAATCGTATGTTATATTTTTTACTTATATACTTATATATATATATATATATATATATATATATATATATATATATATATATATATATATATATATATATAAACAAATTTTTTTGTGATGAAACAAAGAAAATACAGTGCACAATCACAAATTGTGAGAGCTAATATTTATTTAATTTGTTGAGTTTTAAAAAATAAATGCTTATTATAGACAGCTACCCAGGTTGTCTTGCTAGGTCGCAATCATCAGGCTGTCAAATTAGATCTTATGTTGTTTATTTGAAGATCTTTTCTTAATGTCACATTCTGGACCGCAAATAACGTCGGTTGCTTTCGTGGACGCTAATGCGCTTCGCATTTTTTAAAAGTTCGATTTTTCAAAAATTGCATTTTATATGATAGGGAAGGTTGGCGAAAGACTGTCATGGATCCCGTGCTGCATGTGTGACATGATGATGATGATACCTTTCATCAAACTTGACTTGAGGTCATATATATATATATATATATATATATATATATATATATTCCTGTTCTGACGAATGTATCTAATTTCTTATGTATCTTCGCATTCCAATTGATGATAGTCGTTGATACAGAAACAAAATTGTATGAAACTGAATTATATTTGCTGAATTCAATCAATCAGCGAATGTTGTGTCTCTGCCAAATTAGAAGAATCTAAATATTAAGATTTAAGATGTATGTGACATCTATTCACATATAAAGGGCAGTTGTGTGAATCTATATGTCGGGAGGAAACTTAGAAAATAAAATAATTAACGACAAAGTAATTATATATACACATTAACTATCACCAGGGATTGGTTTTCGAGCAAAAATAATGAAGGTTTGATTTATATTCATTAACATAATTAAAAAATAAAATTTAAATGATAGCAGCATGGATTCTTTTCATTTAATATTTTAGATAGTAGGCATTAACATTTCTTTTCAGAGGAGCTGGATCAATGCAAGGTCTACTTTTTTAAATAGGGATTTAAATGGGGCATACCACGAGGATTCAACTCCCGATTCAGTAATAATGGATCTGCGGGACTTACTTAAAAAAAATCTCCTCTAGCCAGTCGCCGGGTAGCCGCTGCTTGTCAATATAAAGAAGAATACTTAAATTGTTGGTTGCAACTTTAATGAAATATATATATTTACCAACCCCTCCGCGCGAGCAGGATGTGACAAAAGGTCAATTTCTAAAGCGGAGTTCAATAGGTTTGAATTCAGAGTTTTCCTTCTCATAGACCGGTTACCTAACCAAGGTTAAAGAGCCCAGTCTGCCCTACTATTTATCCATAGCTGGAGGAGAGTAGGATTCATACCTTTCCCAAGGGTATTAGCGCAAAGTGAAATGTAATTACCACATCCAGGATTTCCCGTGACTTTAACCATTACACCACGCGCTTCCTATATATATATATATATTATATATATATATATATATATATATATAAGAAATGAATATAAAGTAACCTACTCGAGTTTCATCATCTGAATCGTTAGGGTTACATCCGCTGAATAAATCGAGTTTTCGGTTAATATCAGTTGATACTACGTATGTCTGTTGAAACGGGTCTTATCTTAATAGATGAACACGTGTTTTTTCACGGTCTTAACCCCTGGATACTGTGCGCTCCCAACGATCGGTAAGCCACTACTCATACATTAACGCACATATATATATATATATATATATATATATGTGTGTGTGTGTGTGTGTGTGTTTGTTTGTGTGTGTGTGTGTGTGTATATATATATATGTGTGTATATATATGTGCATGGTTGTGTGTCTTTGTGTATTTTGCAATAGTGCTTTAAGCTTGTTTCATATTATATAATTTATAGAATTTAATTGACAGGAAAATTTTTGAATATGTTCTCACAAAAACATAAAATATCCCCGTTTTATTTTTCATCTTGGCAGAATAAGAAAAATACTTCCAGCTTGGTTATATATTATGTCTTAATAGATAGAAAAAATTCCGACAATGTTTGCGAAAGTTAATTAATATTTTTCTTTGCTTTGTCTTACTTTCAATTTTAAGGTTTATCTAAAAAAAAAAAAAAAAAAATTAATGAATAAATAAACAGCAACAAACATTGTTCTCTCCTTTCGTCGCCTGAGGATCTGATTTTGTTCAAATCTTATTTTGTTGCGGGCAAAATATCATTCGTATTGTGAGAAGACACGTGCATTTTTTTACAATCAGAAATTCTATTCAACATCGCCATGTTTATTTCGTTATTCATTTTTTTGTCAACATATGTAGAATTGTAACTCCCGGCTGAAAACCACATATGTTTGATCGATTTTAAATGTCTATGTATAAATTAGCAGATACATATAATTTGTCTGGCTTAAGGTTTCAAGATTTCTTATGAGATCTCCTATAAATGAAACGGAATATTAGAACATTATTTATGAAAAAATATACTGGGATCGTGAACAATTGTCTCGAACTACCCGGCATTCTCCGCGATTCATACATTTTAAGTTAATAATATATATATATATATATATATATATATATATATATATATATATATTGTGTGTGTCTGTGTGTGTGTACAGAAATAAACCTACTCTAGTTACACCATAATGATCTTCAGGGTTAAATCTACTGAATTAATCAAGATATTGATTAATTCAGTGGATTTAAACCTGGAGGTCCTTATGGTGAAACTAGGGTAGATTGTTTCTATACACACTATAATGAAAAGTTCACTATACTTACGTATAGAGCACTTTATATTTGTTATAACGCTGACTTATCAGGGAAAAACTTGTACCAACCAAATATTGAGACCAACCCAATATTTTCACCGATAAGTCATTCTTTTTTCATATATATATATATATATATATATATATATATATATATAGAGAGAGAGAGAGAGAGAGAGAGAGAAAGAGAGAGAGAAAGAGAGAGCGAGAGAGAGAGAGAGAGTAAACCAACATTCAGTATTGTTGGAGAGTGCTCAATACCTGTGATAGAGCCATATTATTAATAATAACAATAAATGAATATATATTTTTGGTATATATTTATTTGTATGGAAACAAGTGTGCTACCATTGGTTTCATGCAATTTAAACTGAATTGTTTACGTGGAGCAATCTTCCAGCAGTGAAAGTTTTTGAAAACATTAAAGATATGTTCAAAGTGTTTTTTTTCCATACAAATAAATTTATAGAACATACCCACACACACACCCAACACACACACACACACACACACACACACACACACACACATATATATATATATATATATATATATGTGTGTGTGTGTGGTGTGTATTTATATATATATATTTGGGAGAATATGTGCTTAATTGAAGTCGTACCTAATTTTGTCTATAGCTCTGCTGATGAGACCTTATAGGCTGAAATGTAAATACGAAGATTGATTTTTCTCGATTTGTTTAGCCTTGTATTGGAATAGGTATTCCCACCTAATTCATTAATCATTGATTAATTAATTTTCAACATTAGGTACGACTTCAATTAAGCGCATATTCTCCCAAAAATTGTCGGCTAAAAAAAAGCCATATCAAAACACATCGTCTGTTTGTTTACTTCTCATATATATAGGGAGGGAGTCAATCGCCTTTTCACTAGCGCTAGACCAAGGAGATTGTTTTTGTGTCTGTGGTGGAGCGCCACACTTGCAATCAGCTCCTCACTTTTACTACACTGATCATTGTGATACTCATACGCTGAGTTGGCGAGGGTTGACGCTGTCTGTAAAACCTTGAGGTTCCTAGGCAAACGCTCTACCAACTGAGCTGAACTGATTTCTTTTGGTTGTTGATGTTTTAGCCTTTAAAACAGAATACATTAAAGAAATAATCTTGTTAGGGATTTCCGTCCTGGCGTATCTACCGCTGAGGCCTAGGGGACTGGAAAAGCTAACGACAAAATCGGATTCATAGGTCAGGTGATTTTTTGTGTGTTTGGCACTCTGTGTGTGTGTGTATCTGCACAGGCGTAAATAGTTGCGTCTATGTGAATGTGTGTCTCTGTGTGTATATATATTTACCAACTCCTCCACACGAGCAGGATGCGACACAAGGTCAATTTATTAAGCGGAGTTCAACAGGTTTGAATTCAGAGTTTTTCTTCTCCTAGACTGGTTACCTAGCCATGGTTAAAGAGCCCAGTCTGCCCTGCTATTTATACATAGCCGGATGGAGAACAGGATTCATACCTTTCCCAAGGTATTGGCGCAAAGTGAAATGCAATTACCACATTCAGGATTTGAACTCGGGGTGACGAGTCCATTTCTCATGACTTTAACCATTACACCACGCACTTTCTAGTGCCTGTGTGTGTATACAATGTTTATATTTGTATATAGCTACACGTGGGTGCGTGGTCTATTGGTTATAGTCGAAGGAAATGGACTCGTCAACCCGAGTTCAATTCCTGGACGAAGCTGTTTGCATTTAACATAGCGCTAATACCCTTGGGAAAAGTATGAATCCTATTCTCCCACCCTCAACTATCGGCGAATAGCAGGGCAGACTGGGCTCTTTAACCATGGTTTGGTAACCAGTCTAGAAGAAGGAAAACTCGGAATTCAAACATGTTAACCTACGCTTAAGAAACTGACCTTGTGTCACATCCTGCTCATGCGGAGGGGTTGGCAAATATATATTATATATATATATATATATATATATATATATATATACATACGCGTGTTTGTGTGTATGTGTATATCTGCAGAGGTGTATATATCTATGTAGGTGTACTTACATGTGTGTGTCAGTGTGTGTGTTTGTGTCTGTATGTATATCTATACTGACGTATATATTTACGTCTATAGGTGTGTTTACACTTAAGAGAGTGTGTGTCTGTCTGTGTGTGTGTATGTACACATGCTTATATGTATGTGACTATAGGTGTATTTACACGTATGTGTATGTATGTGCCTACATCAGCACCGGAAGTTTAGTTGGTTTACGAGCGAAAAGGTCACGTGATCATCATCTTGAATTCCTCTTGGCGCAAAGAAGAAACAAATTTCTCGTTCATTTTAAAGACCTCCAGGCCACAACACTCGCTTAACAGAAATACTGATTGACAAAGATTGTCAATTCAAAGGAATATGAACGAGTCAACTGAAAAGTGATTTGGTTTTTTCTACTTTTCCGATTATATCTCTCTTTTTGGCTTTTTAACCTTTTATTAGTGAGAGAATATCACGCAGATGATCTACCGCTTCTCGCAAATGCACCTGCCCAAGCCGAATCTCAGCTTCTTCGCCTGGAGCACCACAAGAAGTATTGGTCTCTATATGTAATCAGATAAAGCATGTGTTTTAAATAGATGTAGCTGTCTCCACATTAAATGTTAAGCATCTGAAATTAGTAGACAAGTTCACATACCTAGGTAGCAATATCCCATCAACAGAAAGCGATATCAATATGCTTATAGGAAATGTATATACTTTTATTGAAAGTAATCGATCATATTTAAGTCTGATTTCTGATAAAATAAAATTGGAATTATTCCAGGCTGTTGCCATATCAGTACTAGTGTATGACCCAACCAGTTTGACGTTTGACAAAACGCCTTAATCGAAACCAACATTGCATCAGTTATATATATTATTAGTAACATTCAAAGTGGAGAAATGGAGTAGTTTATGTGGAAGAGTATGTCTCTCCAGGGCTGGCCTGGTGAGTCATCTGAGAAAACACAAGGATAAAGTGTCAAATGCTATTGGCACATACCTATGATGATAAAAAAAAACAAAAAACAGGAAATGGTCTTACTCGAACACGAGTTGACAGCCTTTATATATATATATATATATATATATATATATATATATATATATGAGGAAGAATGAATAAAGTAAAGAAAGAACAGAATGGATAATAAAAGATGAATTTAATCAATATCACTTACACATGTGTTTCGGTCAGTTCATCTGTGTGAAAATATTCCGCACACAGAGAAGACTCGACCTTCATCAGAGTGAAATTTTATTTTGAATGAAAAAATTCGTTGGAGAAAAATGGAGAATTTTTAGAAATGTTCGAAGACAATTTTAAAAAAAAAATCACTTTTGGAACGCCGAAATAGAACCATTAGAATTTGGATATTTGATTTTTCGAGGAGTTATGGTAGAAATAATTTTGTATTTTTTCCCAACGAATTTTTTCATTCAAAATAAAACTTCACTCTGATGAAGGTCGAATCTTCTCTGTTGCGGAATTTTCACACGGATGAACTGACTGAACACATGTGTAAGTGATATTGATTAATTCATCTTTATTATCCATTCTGTTCTTTCTTTTCATTTTCCTCATATTGTCGGATTCATTTCAATTTCCATTTTTACACACACATATATATATATATATATATATATATATATATATATAAATATGTGTGTGTGTGAGTGTGTGTACACATAAGGACATAAGAACTATTAACGTGGTGCTACGCACAAACGAAGCTCATGCACAGCTAGTGACAGATTGCGTGGGTCACTTTCGTTTCCTCTATTGGGCGCCTCAGGTACTGGGCAATAACCACCCTTCCCCTTCAATCAAGGGACAGGTTTTGCCTGAGGACGGCTCCTTGGATCATGCTGTTATTTACTTCCTTACCGGCCCAATGATAGCCACTGTATACGTTCCAAATAACAAGGTGTGTATAACAAATATTGTAAATATCTTTATGATTTGTATTATTTGCATTATTCGCACTATTGTCCTCATATTTATTGTTAGATACAGAACTTTTCGGTCGATATTACCGGCCTCCTTCAGGTGTTTCTTATCGAACCAGGAAACTTCTCTTCGAACTCGGGTGTTGTATACCCTTTTCCTTTCTTACTTCTATTATTCTTCTGCTCATCTTGGTATCTTACGTTCTTCTCCAGCGTCTGGACCTAGTCTTGGGGAATTCGTGTCTGGTCTTCGTCTTGGTGGTCGGTCGCACTTAATTCATTTCTTCTCTAGATCAGTCTTGCCAAGACATTCATCAACCACAAAACCATATTATTTACGTAAGCTTTTCTTTACTCAACTAAACATTTCATGTAACTAACATAACGCGCGTGTGTAGTGAGCTTCAGCTAAAGGCAGAAAGACCTTATCTGCCTGACGTCCAAGCTGGAACTGAGACCCAACCAGGTCCCACGTGACTTCACGTATTTCGCGGCTTTCTGTAATATTCCATGGAAAGTCCCGCCCGTTATATGAAAAGGGGCCATCCCTTCAGAAATACATGGGGTTGACAATAATCCATGCCTAGATTATGTAACATCGGGAGCTTCGATCTGGGTTACAGTTTCAACTTTGGCCAAGAGTGATAATAACATAGAATACTTATCATAGCTTAACAGTTGTACGATATGAAGGCTCCTTTAATTTGATAAGAAAGTTTCCGAGTTCCAAGAGAAGATTCCTGGGTCCGAAGAGAAGTTTCCTGATTTCGACAAGAAACACCTGAACAAGGCCGATGGTCACATCAACCGAAATGTAGTGTATAAAGATGAGGACAATAGTCCGAATGATTCAAATAATCCAAATATTTTATAAGTATCTTTACGAATAATGCAATAGATCGCATTGAATTAAGCATTACAAAAATAGACGAGCAGTTCAAAACATGGAACTTTGATCCTTATTTAGGCAGTCGGAGAGTCCCCCTCCGATCAATCGGCTGATCACCTCAAGCCCTAGCACCTATATGATTGTCTCGACCATATTGCTCTTATGGCAAGTCCCAACCCTTTTATCATATGGGTGCTAGAAGGCGGTGGCTGAGTGTTTTCATGTCCTGGGTATGACTTTAAACTGATGGTGAGGTTCCAGTTCCGGAGGTCTAGGGAATGTGGAGCACGCCTTCATTACCATTGCTCCCGGATCCACTCTGACCCAGAGTGGTAGTACATGTTAGGGTACCATTATGGGTTAATAAAAATGTGTTCACAAAGAAAATTGAGTTTATAGATCTTTTATTAGTGGCGCCATCTATATGTCAGGCCCGGAACTGATTGAACGATGTGTTAATATCATCTTTATTTGATATAAACGTCTAAATAGAAGCAACTTAATCAGTTGCTTTTTAATCTATTTCTGCAAATTCATTAACTTTATATACAGCGCTAAAAATTCCCAAGGGTATAAATCATTATATTGAAAGTGAATGTCTTGTCTACTAATCTATACTTGGTTGTTATATGTTTATCTACATGTTTACGCAACAGTTTGTCAGATATCCAATCAAATAACGGAAAAAATATTATTCATGTATACTCAAAAATTGTCTGAATATTTCAGTCATATTTTGTTTTCTTTCTTTCTTTTTTAAATAGACTTTTCTGGTATCCCACCATATATATATATATATATATATATATATATATATATATATATATATAAGTAAAGTAAAGTCGTCGGAGGCCTAAAGTCGGTATCAGCCAGTCAGCGAGGGAGTCTATCCCCTTTTCAATAGAGCTAGACCAAGAAGATTGTTTTGGCGTCTGCGGTGGAGCGCACACCTACCATCAGCTCCTTACTTTACCGCACAGATCTCTGTGCTACTCATACACTGAGTTGGCGAGGACCGGTATCAAACTAGGAACCTTGTGGTTTCTAGCCGAACGCTCTACCGACTGAGCTAACCCGATAGATAGATAGATAGATAGATATGAAAACACTCAATGCTGTTAAAATGAAAATATTTTATATCATATTCTTAGCTTATATTGAACAATATTTCGATTTATAAAAATCATCTTCACTTACACACACACACACACACACACACACACATATATATATATATATATATATATATATATATAACGACACAAGGACCATTAACGTGGGGGCTACGCACAAACCAAAGCTCGTGCACAGCTAGTGAAAACATTGCGTGGATCCCTTTGGTTATGCTCTATTGAGGCGCCTCAGGCGCTGGGCAATAAACCCAACCCTACCTTTTTAAGTCAAGGGGACAGGTGTTGTTAGGGGATGGCTCCTTGAACCATGCTATTACCTTCCTTACCAGTCCAATGACCGAAGCCACTGGATACAGGTCTTCTATACAGCATCCAGAATCCACGCAGATCTGATCGATGTAGATCCTTGTTGAACGGCCCACACTGACGTGCCCATGTGCAGGTTCATCCTTGCTTCTCTAGTCGTATCCATCATGTCTTATTTGTTTTATTCGGATGGTTTGTTGTGATTAGAGGGAAGCGGGCCGTATCAATGCTTTTCTGAGTGTTGTTCTTTCCATAACTTAAAACAATACGCAGCATGTAATATATCTTTACAGATACTTTTCGGTATTCAAGTAACTGAGAACACATTTTGGAATTTATTTATATATCTATACAAGAAGAGGAAACATTAAATATTAACAAACTACTTTAATGTTAACAAAATGAAGATGTTTTTCTTTCTTCATTTTTGAAATTATACAAGTAGAATATTTGAGTCGTGTGATCTTTTGCTCTGCTAAATTTAAATAATTTATATTTCATTGTGAATCAGTCTACAATACAGCTTAAACTTTGTGACATCCAGTCTCTTTCTCTAATCTTCATGCAATATGAACTTATACATGAGTAAAGTATATAATCTAAAATTTCTATTGTAAATATTTTGTATATATAATATATATATATATATATATAATATATATATATATATATATATATATGAAGTAAATGGAAGTGAATCCGACAGTATGAATTGAACATTTTTATTAAAAAAAATGATGTTATTAGTATGCTGACAGATCTGTTTCGACTAGTTAATAAATCGGTCTTCATCAAGAGCAACATTTCCTTTCCTTCATATGTTTGCTCTTGATGAAGACCGATTTATTAAATGGTCGAAACAGATCTGTCAGCATACTAATAACATCATTTGTTTTTTCTAAAAATGTTCAATTCATATATATATATATATATATATATATATATATATACTTGACTCCTTTACATGAATCAATGTTGAGTGGTAAATTAATTTTTTTGTTTGTTTGTTTGGTTGTCAACTCGTGTTCGGGTAAGACCATTTCCTGTTTTTTTATCATCATAGTTGGGTGCCAGTAGCATTTGACACTATATCCTTGTGTTTTCTCAGATGACTCACCAGCCCAGCCCTGGAGAGACATACTCTTCCACATAAACTACATGTTGGAACTTCTCCACTTTCAATGTTTCTGGGTTGAAAATTACCCTTTCTAATAGCCCGCTTCATTTTTTCATGTTTAATTCGGTTGACTCAAGTTCCTCCACGGACAGGTAGATGGTTGCTCTCCGGTCATGTCTATTACATGCTAGCTTCTCCCAGTCCTCCACAGCAATAACAAAATTATTCAGAATGTTCTTGAGGCAGTCCTTAAACCTTAATTTGTGTTTGCACTGACGACGTTTGCCAGTTGAGATTTCCCCGTAAAATAGTTGTTTTGGGATTCGGCAATCATTCAGGCGAACTAGATGACCAGACCAGCGAAGACGTGATCTAAGTATTAAACTCCATTAGGCAGGTGACAATTTCAAGTATTGTGGTGTCTGGTGTAAATGACAACCACTCTATCCCTAAAATCCTGCGAAGGCTATTCTGATGGAATCGCTCGAATGTCCTGAGATGTCGTTTGTAAACAATCCAGGCCTCTTGATGAATAATCGCTGACTACCGGCTAGACTTCAATAAACAACATACGTATATACAAAAATGGAACCTCTTTATTTCTCTTCCGTGTGGTAGGTGAGGGCGTAGAGCTTCACAATGAAAATTCCGGTGGCTGGCGAAGATGGCGACGAGTGTTCACGGTGGAAAATGTCGAGGGTTGACGGGAGACGACGTAATCTTCTCGCTGCTGCTGGATCTCTCTGTCTGTCGGATCAATCCTCTGGCTTTTATATTGACAACATACTACGCATTTTTATCTTTTGATCTGATGACGGATTTTTGTTATATATTTCTTTATCTTCTCCCTGCTTCCTTGACCGGAAAATCTCTCTTCCGCTTTCTCTTTCTTTTTAAATATATATTTTTATCTCTCTCTTTGTCCCTCTGTCGGAAGCTTCCTTTTCCGGGAGAGGACAATACAACATGTTTGATTAAGTAAAAAGCAACGTTCAACATAGTTTCAATCTATGAAAGGAAATCTGCCTCAATCAAACTAGAACTGATAACGACACACTTGGCTGACAGCATTTCCTAAATGTGTTTGTTTGGTTGGTTGTTGATTTTAACAGCATACCAACCCGTCCGGGTTATGTCATGCCTAACAGTTAGGAAGTAATATATGTTGTGTATATATATATGCTTTTTAGTAATTGTTTTAACAATGTATTAGCACTATTGGGGATCATGTTGTATGGTATTGATTAAGTTCACGTCTATATTCTATGGTATAATTTTATTTCTCCCCAAAAAGACAGAATATCCTCCACGTTGACATTTTCAAATAGATCTTTCATATTGTTTGCATTAAAATAACGATTTCTGATGTGAGCAAAGAACCTGCATTCCAGAAATAACTGTTTAACAGTCAAAGGTGTTTGACATATTTCCCACTGTGGTTGTTGTTCTTGTTTGAGTATATAGCAGTACGTTAGTCTTGTGTGATCATTGCGTAATCGAGACACAATGACTTGTTCCTTTTCTAGAGTTTCTTAAAGTTGGTCTCCAACCTCCCAAAGTGGGTTTGATTAAGAAGAGTTTATCGTGAATGTTGTTCTTCATCATTGCTGCCATTTTGTATGAAGGAATCTATTACTTTTAGGTTTCAAGTCAGTATATAGAATCTTGAACTTGTCGGGAATCAAATCTAGAGCCGATTTAGCTGCTGAGTCAGCTTTTTTTTATTCCCCCTAGCTCCTATTTGTTTTTTTTTTTTTTTTTGTTTAATGCATATAAGCCTTCGTGGGTTATTCAATATAATTTATTCTATGTATTAATCATTTTGACTATTGATTATTTACTCATTGATGGACTGACTTAAACATTACGGGTCGACACGCACGACCAGCAGGTTGTTCGATTTGAGGGAGGGTGTTGGAATTTTTGGGTTATAAGGCATGAGGCAAATGGTCACCTCTACTTATAGACTCGCCGACTACCATGTGACCAGCCTTCTTATCCAAATACTGCACTGCTGCTGCTGCTGTTGGTGTTGTTGTGTATTTATACTAGCCGATTCTAATCTTAGCTCATTGTCACTTGGATCATCAAGGACGTCGGACCTAAAGGACACTATTCCACAAGGACTTATTGATTTACTTACTTGTTTACTTTAAGTCCCTTTTACAACTGGCCAAGGATGGCGGCCAGTTACTCAACCAGGGGTCTTACCCCTCAAAAGAGGTACAGTCGGTGTATTCTAAAGCCCCAGACGACAGGGCTTTAATCAGTTTTGTGGTTTGTTATTATCGATTTCATTTTTTCGTAGGTCAGTAGAACTATTTAAACCACATCCGGTTTGCTAAATAGAATTCGAAAACACAGACACAAAAAACACGTTACTTCTCTTCCAGTCAATCTAACGATTTTCTTTTCTAGAAAAAATATTACGAGAGAGAATAGTTCGAACAATTCCATCAGGAATTCTTGGATAGGGAATTGGTAAATTAGGATTATTTTCGTTTTCCGTTTTATTTTCGGAACTGCCAATCTGTGTTTCATTCAATTCGCTTTGATTGGTCAATAACCAAAGAAACAAATAAATAAATAAATAAACAAACAAATAAACAACAACACCACCAACAACAACAAAAATCCTATTTGAAATTACCCATGATTCTAAAACAAGTAAGACCACAAATTTCTAATATCCGGAAAAGGCTTAGTCGTTACAACATTTTATTATAATGGAGATTGTGGGTTTGTCTGTCTGTAACCGAAACTATATTACTACTCAAGTCACAATTCCCTTTGTTATTTACATCACATTCTCCATGATTTTATTTTTATTTAAACCTCAATTATTAATAAAATTGTTTTACATCATTAAGACTGTTGACCATATCTACATACTAATAACATGCAATTGTATTTATATATACAACAAAATAGCGGTTTACAGTGTGAAATGGAAGGTTAATTTGCATATTGATATTAGAAATTTGATTTTAATAAATATATGCTTAGTATTATTGATTTCTAATTGTTTGGTTTTATCTTATTGAATATGAGCAAAAATCTCGGGGATAAATATTAAAAGAAATCCATTAACAAGAAGAAATAACTGTAATATTATTCTCTACTTCCTATTTTAACTAAATAGTTGAATTAGGAAAATTTATCAATGAAAGACGGGAGTAACGGAAAAATGTGGAAGTGTTAGTTTCAAAGTTGTTCTATTTTTCAATCATACCCCCTCTGTTCAAAATCTTTTTATCTGCATTCTTATTCAGTTTCATTAGCCTTTCTAATTTAATATGATATTTTATTATATTAAAAACTTAAATACTTGCATCCGGAGGGTGCATATATTTGCTAGTCTTATTATAATGGAGATGTGTGACAGTCTGTAACCAAAACTACATCACTGCTTACATCACAATACTCTCAAAGAGTAAATAATGAACAGTCATTAATAGATAAAGTAAAACTTATTATTAAACGACAGGAAGTGGTTACCCAGCGTCGCCTGGGTAGAGAGGGATTTTTTAAAAGTTAGTCCTGCACATCCATTATTACTGAATCGTGAATTGGATCCTCGTAGAATGCTCCATTAAAATTCCTACACAAAAAAAGATTTCGCATTGATCCAGATACTCTGAAAAGAAAAGTTAATGTCTACTACTGGAAATATTTTTAAAAGATGCAAAAAAATATTCGTGGCTTCCCAGTTTAAAAAAAAATTTTGTGTCGCATCCTGGGAGGTTAAGGTAAATAACATATAACTGTTCTTAGCTTGGAGAAACGGTCGGTCTTGACAACGACGTCTGTGTGAGATCACCAGAACGCAATTGAGGGGACCCTTACAGATACTATCAATACGAGTAAGAATGGACCTGGTAGTAATGGCAGTTATAGGGTTCTCCACACTCGAGAACTGTAACCTCACCATAATCTCAAACCTAGTGTCATACTCAAAAGAGCCCCTTTTTTGTGTGTCTTTGTTCAGTCGGTAGAGCGTTCGGCTAGAAACCACAAGGTTTCTATTTCGATACCGGTCCTCGCCAACTCAGCGTATGAGTAGCACAGGGATCTGTGTGGTAAAGTAAGGAGCTGATGGTAGGTGTGGAACTCCATCTCAGACACAAAAAAAAACAATCTCCTTGGTCTAGCACTAGTGAAAAGGGGTAGATTCCCTTGCTCATTGGCTGATACTGACTTTAGGCCACCACGACGACTTACGTTTATGTAGGTATTGAGCTCAGTGGGATATTCTCAGAGAGGCTAAACAATTCCCTTTAAAAATTTAAAGTATATATATATATATATATATATATATATATATGACCCATCAGCACGAGCAGGATGTGACACAAGGTCAATTTCTGAAGCGGAGTTTAACAGGTTTGAATTCAGAGTTTCTTTCTTCTGGACGGGTTCGTAACCGATGTTAAAGAGCCTAGTATGCCTACTATTTATCCATAGCTGAGAGAGAGAGAGAGAGAGAGAGAGAGAGAGAGAGAGAGAGAGAGAGAGAGAGAGCAGGATTCATACCTTTTCCCAAGGTATTAGCGCTAAGGAAATGCAATTACCACATCCAGATTTGAACTCAGGTTGACGAGTCTATTTCCCATGACTTTAACCATTACACCACGCACTTTTTTAAAAGTATATGCTTGTAGTCTCAAGACGTTGCACGTGTGATAGACGAGTCTTTGTTAAAATGGTGTCCGTTGTCCATTCCTTCCTGCTTCCAGGTATTCAATGACTTAGGAATAGAAGAACAAAACGGAAGCATGTATTTTTTATCCCTTCTTTGTTTATAATGAAAACGGAACGGTCCATTATTTAGCTGACACTCATAAGAAATAAGAATTCGTCGGATAAGCAACATCAGATAATCAGGATTTTCACATTTGCATTTCTTCTTGGACGATTTGGACGGTCTCATTTTTAACCAGAGGCTGTTGCAAGATGATAACGGCCGTACAATTAAGGAGCATGTGTATTGACATATAGATATCCCCACCACCAGCACTACCGGCACGTAAAACAGACATGGTCATTAAATATAATTCAAACCGAGAGAGGATTCAGAAAGAAATTTGTTTCAGGTTTCTCATTGTTTCAGGAGGATGTTGCAAGGTGATAACGGTCTGAAGATTTATTACATAATCTATGCATGGATTATTGTCAAACCCCTGTATTTCTGAAGGGATGGGCCCTTTTCATATCACGGGCGGACTTTCCATGGAATATTACAGAAAGCCCGCGAAATACGTGAAGTCACGTGGGACCGAGTTAATCCTTAGTTCAAGCTTAGACCTCAGGCAGAAAGCACGTCTGCCTTAGCTGGGCTCAAATGCACACTGCGGTGGTTAGAAGAAGTTTAAACAGTAAAAGTTTAAAGAAATGATATGGTGTTCTTGCTTGATGAATGTCTTGGCAAAAAGACTGACCAAGAAGAAGGAATGCATCAAAGACGAACAGCCAACAAGAATCTAGAAATAGAATTCAAGATGGAGAGAAAGAATAGAAACGACTAGAGATCACTAAATGGCCAAAGAAGTAAGTAATGCAAAATGCATATGCATCTCTCTGTCTACCTTTGTCTATCTCTCCCCCCTCTAGTAAAAGAACATTGTGTATATACCCAACATGGGTATATGTGTATAAGTATGTAACAGATTAAGGAACAAAGTATTAATATATTGATGAATGTTTGCATTAACACCATAATAACACTGGTTTACAAAAAATATTTTTGTCTGAGGCAAGAATGTGAATAGGTGTTTTTTTACTAATTTTGTGCTGAATTCAAATTTATAAACAGTTAGAAGTGTGTTCTTCTTAGATGTTCTGCTGTATTTTGCCCCGGGATGTCACGCAAGAGCATCCAGCAGAAGTCTCCATCATGCCGGGGGTTCCACTTGCCTGGTTGTTGATATCCATCTTCGTAATGTATTGGTGGTTATCACTCACTGTTCCAAGGTTGGAGGGAAGAAGTTGAGGTGGGAATGGAGAAAATGAATTTGAGTGACATTCGGCATCCCATATCCTCATAATCTTTAGCAACTTCTCAATAAAGGCTTGGTAATTTGGTACGCGTGTGTTACCACTACAGACTGACTTAAATGCTTCCCATGCTCTCAGTTTCCTGCATAATAACTAAAAAGAGAAGACATAAGTCACACAATATTAGAAATTAACCCTGAATGCATATACGTCTTTATGTACAGTATGTGTACAAAATGTACAGTATGCATATCTAAAAAAACTAGAGGGTGATGAGTACAAACGGATTCCAAATCTGAATTCAGCACCCTCAAATTAGGTTTAAAACAGCTATTTTTATGCTTGCCTCAATTTCTTTGTAAACCAGTGTAACCAGGGCTTGGATTTGCGCACAGAGATTTAGGAGTGTCTTCCGCAGAGGCTAAAGGCTGATGAGGCTTCAGCCGAACAAGAATATTCTGCTCGAGCAGCTGCAAGTGATATACTGGCAATTGGTGCGCCCTCTCACTTGACCCTGTTTGTATGGAAACGCAGTGGAGCCTAGGAAACGAATCTATATTATCCAGGCCTTCCATCTATTTTTAGACAGAATCGTTTGAAGACAAAACATTCATGGAGAGGAAAATGACTTGATTCAAATACATAGATCAAGAACTGGAAGCGAACAGAAACGAAATGGTGGCATTTTCAGTAATGCATGCTTTATAAACCTTTGGATGAGCTCGTTGGTAAACGGGTATAGTCGTAGGAAGTCGCGCTACACGAGTATCTGGACGAGGTTGTTTGCATTCACATACTCTTAGGGAAAATTATAGATCCAGCTATACTCTCTCTCTCAATCTATGGATAAATAGTATAAATGAATGGACTCTTTAACGTTGGGATGACAAACGGTATAGGTAAAAATCACAATTTAAATCAGTTTTATGCATTTACTAAAACCCTTCACAAGAGCAGGTAATTTTCTTAACGAAATTTTAACAGGTTTTAATAAAGAGTTTTCCTTTTCCTTTGTCAGTTGCCACAAAAAAGGTTAAATAGCCGAGTCTGTGTGCTATTTACTTATAACTCATACCTTTCAAGAATCTTCTTTCCACTCTCTCTCTCTCTAATATATATATAATATATATATATTTTATATATATGTCCGCCTGTCAGCCTGACAGTAGAGTTTGAATCACGCACAAAGCACTACCCTGTCTAGCTGATGAGGCCTAATAGGCTGAAATGTACATACAGAGATCGACTTTTTCTCGATTGTTTACGCTTTACATTTAAACCGATATGCACGCCTAATTCATTTAATATTAATTAATAGCAAAATTAGGTATGACTTTAATGAGCACATAATCTCCCACAAATAGTCGGCCTTCGCAATTTCAAAGACATTGTTTGGCTATACTTCTATATATATTATATATAATATATATATATATATATATATATATATGCTTCTTTGTGGCCGTTTTTTAACAATAAAATATATTTTCACCATCCCTCAGCAGACAGAATTATCCTCATGAGCCGTAGGAGAAACATAGGTAGATACTCTGACTAATTTGGCTTTTAATGTCATATATATAAGAAATGGATAAATAGTGCAATGAACCGAGGCATATTCCTCTTTTGAAGGAGTTCCTCCGACCACAGATAGTCACTGCGAAATTACGATTAAGCTTCGTAGAAATAAAAGGCAAACTAGTAAAATCTATACGGTACAATGTCAGCACTTGCCAACAGCGATATATGCAACCGCTACGCTGTCACAGTAAGAAATAAATTGACATCCTCCAGGAGACAAACTGAATGTCTCTCACCAAACGAGGAATACGAAAACTTTGTCAGTGCTCACCTAGAAGCAGCAGCTGAGTGCGTACCAACCAAAACTAAGATCTAAACACACCGTTCCTTGGGAGACAGAAGTAGTTAGAGAAAAAAGGAAAATTATATAAAAAAAGCGCCCAACATAAAACAAATCCAACTAGCACCAATCACATAGCCTTAGGAAAGCCCAGATAGAACTAACTAAAACATACAAAAAAGAACAAAAACAGAATATATATAAACACAAATAAATAACATCAGACAATCAGTGGAAGACAGACAGTCGCGATTAGCGTGCAAATTGTAAATGATATTAGTGGTAGAAAAGTACCTCTAGATCAAAGCTAAAGGCAACCAGCCAGAAAGATAGACTACAGAAATGGAAAGACCATTTCCAGAAACTACTGGGGGGTACCCACCTAAAATCAATAGAAAATAACACCCAAAAAATCAAGATAGACAGCTAGACATAAAACTGGGAGATTTTACAACAGAAGAACTCGACGAAGTCTTAAAGAAACTAAAAGTAGAAAAGCAGCAGGTCTCGATGAAATACCCCCAGAGGTATGGAAGACCAGAAAGTTCAATGACATACTGCTTAGGCTATGCAATGCTGTATATAGACAAAATAGAATAGATAAATGGACGAAAGATGCATCCTCCCATTTCCAAAAAAGGGAGACCTGGGGAAATCGCTAAAAATTACAGAGGCATAACTCTTACTGCTATTGCAGCTAAGATATATAATGCCCTTCTTCTAAACCGCATCCAACCCGAAATCGAGAAAATCCTTTGGAAAAACCAAAACGGTTTCCGCAAAAAATAGATCCACAACCTCACAAATCCTGACTATACGACGAATTATAGAAGGGGTTCGAGCAAAAAATCTGGAGGCAACGCTACTATTCGTTAGATTTCTCTAAGGCATTTGATTCCATACACAGAGGGAAAAATGGAACAAATACCACTTCTTGCAGATACACCGACACAAGCTGAGCATACTACACAGCCTGGAGGAGGCAGCAAAAAATGTCGGCCTCTATGTGAACTCTGATAAAACCGAGTTCATGAGCTTCAAAAAGCAAGGAGACATCTCCACACTAGACGGTAGGCCTCTTAAACTAGTGGGAAAATTCACATACCTAGGATAAATATCTCATCCACAGAAAGCGATGTTAACACAAGAATAGGAAAGGCATGTTGGCCACCAATAAACTATCAGTCGTATGGAAATCCGACCTCCCTGACAAACTAAAGAGACGATTCTTACCAGGCCTGTGTCATATCGGTACTGCTGTATGGCTGTACCACCTGGAACCCCTAACGAAGTGCCTTGAGAATAAGCTAGATGGGAGCTGCAAGAATGCTGCGAGCAGTCCTGAATAAGTCGTGAAACAGCACCCAACAAGAAGCAGCTGTATGACCACCTGCCTCCCATATCACAAACCATACGAGTAAGGAGGGCTAGGCATGCGGGGGCACTGCTGCGAGAAGTAGGGATGAGCTCGTAAGCGACGTATTACTGTGGAAGCCAACACATGGACATGCTAACGTGGGCCGCCCAGCCAGAACCTACATTGACCAACTATGTAAAGATACTGGATGCTACGCGGAGGAGCTCCCAGAATCGATGAGTATAGGAGGGTTGGCGAGAGACCGTCATGGATATCCGTTGCAAAATTGCGCGACATGATGATAATATATATATATATATATATATATATATATATATATATATATATATAAAATGTAGAGAGGGATTCAATATGATTATCACGACAAGGAAATTCAATGAACATCAGGTGTGACACTGGAACACTGGACAGTTGTTTTGACCTATATATGCTGATGAGACCTGATATATGTTCAAACCAGCCGTCCAGTGTTCCGCATGCCGTACGCGATGTTCGCCGAATTTGCTCGTCGGTAATTAATATATTATATACTATATATATACTAAGATATATATTATATGAGAGAATATGTGGTTAATTGAAGACGTACCTAATTTTTTGAAAATTAATCAATTAATAATCAATGAATTAGGCGGGAATACCTATTCATTTTTCTCGATTTTTGTTTAGCCTTACATTTGAATAGGTATTCCCGCCTAATTCATTGATTATTAATTAATTAATTTTCAAAAATTAGGTACAACTTCAATTAAGCACATATTCTCCCAAAAATGTCGGCTTAAAAAAACCATATCTCAAAACACATCATCTGTTTGTTTACTTCTCATATATATATATATATATATATATATATATATATATATAAGGTGTGTCAGAATAGTATCGATATTGAAGCTACATTTACCAAGATAGATAAAAGAATGAATGGAACAATCTTTTTTTCAGAATACAAGGTCTGTCAAAAAGTACAAAAATCTCGATACTTTTTTGACACGTTCTTGTATATATATATATATATATATATTATATAATATATATATATATATATATATATATATAGGGGTTGGGGTATGGGATTTTGAGTCGTAAGTTTTTATCCTTTGTTATTTCTTATTTTCATACTGATATATATATATATAATATATATATATATATTATATATATATATTAGATTTGGTAATCCGATTAACTTTGGATAATTCTTAGAACAGAACCAAAATAGTCATCTGATGGTCATAATCCGAAATCCAAATTCTGTTCCAAAAAAAAAATCATACAAACATTTTTTTTCTTCAGAAACAAAAAAAAAATGGCCGCTAATCCATCAAGACGATTGATTTCTTGTAGCATATTTTCTCTCGTTATTCAATGAAGAAACGTGACCCACAGAAGAATAGCTCATTAGCAATAACCCCAGGAATAATCTACAGCAGGGAGCCCCATTTAATCATTCTTTTTGTTTTCATTTCTTTCTTTCTATAATTAGAAAAGTAAATTCATAAAAAATGCGACATTAATGAAAACTTTCATGAATATCTAATTCAACCTCAAGGAATATGATATGATGGTGATATGAAATTATGAAAATATTTTCTAACATAAGGATAGTCTGACACAAGAAAGCTGTGGGATTTTAAATAAAACTAAAATAAAAATTAAAATAAAATAAAAACAAAACGACAAACTCCCATGGGCCTTCACCGGAAAACCCTCCGCGCATGTCCGACAAAAAAATGGACTGACTTCCAACACCCAAAAAGAATCTCTCGGCCATTTCGAGTTTAGGAATTAACTGGGCCTGGTTGCTCCTACTAGACAGGGGATATCCCCTTGTCACAGGCAACTATGACTCGGTCAATAAAGCCTAAGTCATGAAACTACCTCTGCCCTTTGTCTCTTTCCTCTTCGTTCCTTAAATCTTTTCAGCGCGACCACTAAATGAGATGGGGTAAAAGGAAAACCTGAAGAACACACACCAAGAATATCAAGCTACATTTTAACCTTAAAACACTCAAACCTCTTCCTACCACATAAAACACAGCATATATTCCTTTGACTCTTTCTTGCCATCGGTCCCTTGTATAATGGAAGCGGGCTCGGACCATAACGTGTTACTATTTTGTCACCATCTCAGGCGTTAGTTCCGCTAAGCCAACCAAAAAGAGTCTAAAAAATACCAAAAATAAATGTTGATGCCACACGTTGCTCTCAATTGATCAACCAGTCTCAAGATGGAATTTTTTGAGCCTAAATTCACAGAAGAATTTTCAGATTATGAACGTCTGGAGTTTTCAAAAAGTGGACAAGATTAAAGTTACCTGATTTGCCTTTACACTCATGATTGCCCAACCCTATTGCCATTATGGCCCCCAACCCTTCTTATCATATGGGTGCTAGAAGGCGGTGGCTGAGGGACTACATGTCCTGGGAATGACGTTAAACTCTATCGGATGGTGAGCTTCTACTTCTGGAAAGGGTAGTAAAATTAACAACTGCAGCTTCTGACTCGGTCTATGGAATTGAAGCAAGCATCGGTATATCGTTACAAAAAGTTTTATGCCATGAAATGAGGTATTCCATTCTTTCAAAGGGCTCTTATGTAGAGATATTTAATATGATGGCATGATAAAAGTTGCTATTATTCTCAAAATATCCATATATTTTTAGTCATGTCTTTTATAACTTTTTGCCTTACAATATTTATATAAAATAGAAACTTAAAAGATCTACTATTAGTAACCAGTAGGCCGGGGTTAGCTCAGTCGGTAGAGCGTTCTGCTAGAAACCAGAAGGTTCCTAGTTCGATACCGGTCCTCGCCAACTCAGTGTATGAGTAGCACAAGGATCTGTGCAGTAAAGTAAGGAGCTGATGGTAGGTGTGGCGCTCCACCTCAGATGCTAGATTATCTCCTTGATCTAGCGCTAGTAAAAAGGGGTTAGACTCCCTCGCTGATTGGCTGATACCGACATTAGCCGCCCCGACAACTTTACTTATATATTTAGAGGAGTGTTCAAATTACAATTTGACATGAAATCCTTTCATAATGGAGGGCTACGTACAAAACGAAGTGGACATTATAAAAATGCTTCGTCCCATCGGCCTTACATTTTATAGGCACCTCAGGTACCGGGCAATATAATCTGCCCTTGCCCACTTTACACTGTAGAATCTGTTCACTCTACCACGGATCAAAAAGTTGCTTCAAAGCTCTCTGCCCTGTGCAGAGTATTCATCTGCAATCACTGACGAAATATCTGAAATATCAAACTTTAGAGAGCTAGTGTAGTTGATGTGTCATATAGCTGTTTACCCACGGCTATAATTTAGTGCAGGATTTACTAGTTATTTGTTACATATACTATAATGTGACTCTATTTCAGATCCTGGACAAGGTTGTTTGTATTTCACATAGTACTAATATTTTTCAGATTACAAATGTAATCCTTATATTAAAATCATCATTCCTTTATTTTTTCCTAGCAGACTTCATAATTGTTTTTTTGTTAGCAATGACAACAGAACGAATAACGCTAAAACAATATCTCGCAATGTTATTACTGACGTATTTCCATTAATGAGATGAAATGCAGCTTGGCTGCGCTGTTAATTTGGGGGGGGGTTATAATTCCACTGTAAATGTTACTTTCGATATATTTTATATTTATTTTAATGGAATAAAATGATTCAATAATGTGTCTGGATTAAAATTATAAGATTTTTAAGCAATTTCATATGTAAATATATTTTAAAAAACAAGGATTTCGGAGGAGCTTTGTATTAGATGATCTTTAAAACTAAATGCTCGAAAATTGGTGCAAGAAAGATTTGGTTTGTTTTTTTTTGTTTTGTTTTACGGCATATCAACCTCAGTGGTCATCTAATGTCGATAAAGTTTTGAAATAAAGTAATTCTTAATGGATAATACAATTTTTTATAAATACATTTTTCTATTCAACCCATATATGGGACCCTAACAGGTACTACCACTCCGGATCAGAGTGGACCAGGAGCAATGGTGATGAAGAGGTGCTCTACATTCCACAAACCTCCAGAAGTGGAACCTCACTATCCGATAGAGTTTAACGTCATTCCCAGGACATGTAGTCCCTCAGTCACCACCTTCTAGCACCCATATGATAAGAAGGGTTGGGCTTGCCATAAGGGCAATAGAGTTGGGGCAATCATATAGATGCTAGGGCTTGACATGACCAGCCGATTGATCGAAGGAAGCCTCTCCGACAGCCTGTCTAGCCCAAGTAAGAGCCAAAGTGGATTATTGTATATCATGAACTGCTCAGCCACCTGGGTTCCGTCATTAGGCATCATGGATCGCCATCCACGGCCAACAGGTGACCCTACTGGAGGAGTCTTACCCCTCAGGCAGAGGTGCAGTCGGTGCATTCTAATGCCCCAGCCGACTGGGCGAGTGCAAGAAAGAAACCTAATTTTGGTGTCAGTACTTCGTTCGGCTAGAAACCACAAGGTTACTAGTTCGATATCCACCCTCGCCGACTCAGCGTATGAGTAACCCAGGGATCTGTGCGGTAAAGTAAGGAGCTGATAGTAGGTGTGGCGCTCCACCTGAGACGCTAAAATAATCTCCTTGGTCTAGCGCTAGTGAAAAGAGGATAGACTCCTCGCTGCATGGCTGATACCGACATTAGGCCGCCCCGACCACTTTACTTACTTACTTATCATCACAATACCCTACGTTCTTCGGTTGAATCTTTTTGATATTAAAAAAAATAGTCGAAAAATATTATCATGGTTTTGAGTCCAAGACTAATTAAAGACATAAAGCTTATTGACGGAGTACAAAGAAGAGCTACTAAAATACTGAAGACCCTTGTATTATCTTCTATATGTGCGTGTGCGTGTGCGTTTCTCTATGTATGTATGTATGTATGTATGTATGTGTTGAGATTTTCTGTTATAAGGTGTGTGCCTGAAGCTACTTATAGACAGGGCGATCATCATGTGACCATATTCTTGGCCAATCACTGGCAGTACTCTGCTGCTGATATTCTTATTTATACCGGCTGTTCTAGTCATACCTACACACTGCTTTGAACCTTCATGGACGACGGAACATAGGATTATATCACTGGACCTTTGACACTACGTAGAATTCCATAACCCAGGACTTTTTCACTTACCAAAGGATTCTATAGCTCAGGACTTACATACTTTAAGTCCTTTTCAACTGGCGGTCAGAAACTTAACAGTATATATGTATGTATGTATGCGTAGGCATTTATGCGTGTGTATGTGTGTGTGTATGCATCCGCACGCACTTTATATTAATTACCTTTGATATAAATTCACATCGTCGGCTTGGTGTGTTCCTCTGTGCACTTGTCGGGTTACCCAATGTTACTCGGATCAAAATAGACGTTTCAAGATCCGTTGGGAAATCCCACATTGATGAAGATATTGTTCCCTCATAGAAACAGTGTTGGAAGTCTTCCACTGACACTGCCTACAGTTGGTATATGACGATCTGTTGCATGTTATCGACTGTTACCAGATGGTAACCATGATAAAACAGGAAATAATCACAAGGATTTCAATCAGGAGAGTAAGGAGGACTGTTTGACTCATCGATGACCAGAGGTGATATGATTGAAGTCCATAGATGTATAGGGATTGGCCCCCTATATGTTTACAGCATGTGGAATTGACCAAATTAAAATAATTAAGTTTTATTAAATAACTAGTTTTACAATTATATAAGCTAAGTTTAGAAAGATGTAAACAAAGAGAATCAAATAAATATTAGTTTAGAAATATTTTAGAAACAATAGAAACAATGGTTTAAATTCCATGGGAAAATATGTACGCCATCGGAATGTAAAAAATCATCCGATATTGCATCATTGCAAATCACCTGATATTTGATGAATATTTTAGCTTAATGATCACGTAGACAATGACAAAAAGAAAATGATAAAAAATGCCCATAGAGCAAAAACAACAGACAGTGGAGCTTACGCTCTTCCCGACTCGACAGAGTTGGGGCGAATGCCCTCTAACTCGACAGTAGGAGCGAAAGTTCTCCCCCAACATCGACACAATGGGGAGAAGTCGCTGCCCGAAGACACAAAATGATATATCAGGTTGGTCTCGTATTTTTGTTTCCAATTTTCTCTATCTCGTTCAACAACAACAAATTTCAATCACAAGTTTCAATCACAGACAAAACTGCTACAATGTTGACTCAACAAATCGCACAAATATAAACAATACATGTCACACTTGTCACACACAACTACGTACAGACACATACAGTCTGCAACATCGCTGAAAGAACAATTGAATATACCAATTGTAAATTAATGTATATAAAGTTTGTTTCCTTTATCAATTTTGTCTTCTTCTTTTGTTTACTATGGAAACTTCATTTCCGTAGTCTTATACATTTAATTGTGGGGACCCATAACTCGGATCTCTTCAACTACACACTCACCAAAACAACAACGGTCCCTACAAATTTAATCATGGATTTTATTCAACAAATGTTAATCAATACCAGGAGTCATAGGACAAAATTATTCTAATAACAGTCTAGTAGATTCATGGAATAAACTTCCATAATCAGTAGTGAATGCTCTATCTCTGAACTTTTTTATGCAAATTTGGATGAACTGTGAAAAGAATATAAATATTCAGTGGAAATAAAGATAAATGTTTTAAATATAAGAAACAGCTGACAGGTCTCAGACCTCATTTATCTCGATGAAAAAATATTATTATTATGATGTTTTCAAACCTACACTAGCCAATGGTTCACTGGAGGGTGAGTGACAGCAAGACTCCTCAGGTCTCCAGGACACTTCTGAGTATTCTAGCAGATTTTGACAGTTAATTATTATTATTATTATCATCAATATTATATTTACTATTATTTTCACCAGTCTTTTCCCAAGCTTTTTTGGACCGTTCCAAGTGCACCAACTACAATTGGTATCATTTTGACCTCCATATTCCATAGCTTTTTCAATTCTTTGGCTAGGTCCTGGTATTTGTCCATCTTTTCATTTTCCTTCATCTTCACCCTGTGGCCTGCTGGAATTACAAAATCCATTATTATTATTATTTTGTTTTTCACACCTGCCGTAGCTGGTAGTTCACTGGAGGCTGAGTGACAGCAAGTCTCTTCAGATCTCTAGGACTCTTCTGAGTATTTTAGCCGATCCTAACAGTGCCATAGTTTGGATGGTTTCGATTCTGCCTCTGATTTCTAGTTAACCTAAATTCTTTTCCAGTGCTTTGTGGATTGTTCAATTACAATTTGTACGACCTTCACGTTCATGTTCCACAGCTTCTTCAGTTCTTTGGCAAGGCCCAAGTATTTGTCTATCTTTTCGCTTTCATTCATTTTCACTCGGTGATCAGCTGGGACAACAAAATCCACGAGATGGCAGGTTCTCTCTTTCTCTTTCTCAATTAATACCAGGCCCTGTCTCTTGGCCGGGATTAGGTGATCCGTCTGTATCTCGAAATCCCAAATAATTTTGTGCGTCCCATTCTCTAGGATAGGTTTAGGTTTATGCATATACCATTTGGTTGTATGGTGAAAATTGAATTTCTTGCACAATTCCCAGTGGATCACCTTTCCCACAGAGTCGTGCCTAGTTTTGTATTCTCTTTGTGCTAGTTTGCTGCATTCGCTTATTATTATTATTCCTTTTGAGTTTTCACATCAGTGTTAGCTGATGGTCTTTCACTGGAGTCTGAGTGACAGCAAGTCTCCTCATGTCTCCAGGACTCTTCTGAGTATTCTGGCAGATTGCAGCAGTGCAGTGTTCTGAATGGTTTCAATCCTTCCTCTGATATCTAAACTTTCCAAACCCTTTTCTAATCCTTTTGGACTGTTCCAAGTGCACCAACTACAATTGGTATAACTTTCACTTTCATATTCCATAACTTTTTCAGTTCTCTGCAAGGTTCAGATATTTGTCAATTTTATTATTATTATTATTTTATTATTATTATTATTATTATTATTATTATATGTAACAGGGGCTAGATTGCTAATATTTTATATCGCTGATGTCTACGTAAGATATTGGATATGGTAGTCAAATTACGCTGACGAAAGATTCCAGAGAAGGAATGATTAAAATAAAAAGAAACATCAAAACAAACACATATTAAAATGCGAGCGAAAACTTTGGCGGATGATCGGATCAGAATTTATTAAATTAATCTGTCAAGAGAAATAATTTGAGAAAAATTAGTGAGTTTTTGCAACAAACAATTAGAAAAGAAAAATGAAACAATTTTGATAAGACCTGGACTTCATTTTATAATCGGGATTTTGTTTTCTTTTTTCATTCACTAAAAACTAAATAATGGACAATTCCCTTTTTATTATAAGAGCACAAAGGGAATAAAATTACATGCTACAAAGAAAAATATTATAAGAAAGAAAGAATGAAATTAAGAAAGAGAGTAGGGAAAAGATAAAAGAGGGAGTGATTACGCTAATCTGTTTCAATCGAACATAATGAAAATATGAAAAGAAGGAAAGAAAGAAAAGAAGAGTCAGAGTGAGAGTTAAATTAAGATCGTGAAACTTTTTATATATTGAACAATTTTACAATAGCTCTTAATCAAACATATCAAACATTGAAATAATCAAATCATTATACTGTGGTATATTCACAGGTTCTACTAGTAACTAATAATACTAATAAATAGCGCTTTGTAAAATGCAAACGGCCTCGTCCAGGATTTGATCTCTTGTCATCGTGTATCATCATGCATTTTCTATAACGATAACCATTACACAAGACGCCTCCAAATTAAATCTGAATATACAAGTGTGTCATAAAAGTGTTTGAAGCCGTATTTACAAAGATAGAAATCAACAATGAATGGAACGTTATTTTTTTTTTCAGAATACAAGATGTGTCATAAAAGTGCCAAGTTTGAAGCTGTATTTAGCAAGATAGAAATGAACGATGAATTGAACCTTAATTTCTTTTCAGAATACAAGGTGCATCATTAAAGTATCGAGTTTGAAGCTGTATTTACAAAGATAGAAATGAACAATGAATGGAACGTTATTTTTTTTTCAGAATACAAGATGTGTCATAAAAGTGTTAAGTTTGAAGCTGTATTTACCAAGATAGAAATGAACAATGAATTGAACCTTAATTTCTTTTCAGAATACAAGGTGCATCATTAAAGTATCGAGTTTGAAGCTGTATTTACCAAGATAGAAATGAACAATGAATGGAACGTAAATTATTTTCAAATACAAGGTGTGTCATAAAAGTGCCAAGTTTGAAGCTGTATTTACCAAGATAGAAATGAAAAATGAATGGACCGTCCATTTTTTCAGAATACAAGGTGTGTCATAAAAGTGCCAAGTTTGAAGCTGTATTTACCAAGATAGAAATGAACAATGAATGGACCGTCCATTTTTTTCAGAATACAAGGTGTGTCATAAAAGTGCCAGTTTGAAGCTGTATTTACCTAGATAGAAAGGAACAATGAACGGAACGATCATTTCTTCAGGATACAACGTGTGTCAAAAAGTACAAAAAATATCGATACTTTTTTTACACACCTTGTAGGTTATTGAACCCAGCAAAAGTAATATTGGGTGTAAAAGCGATCTTATATGTAGCAATATACGTGAATCACTTGGCGTAAACTAGAAGTCATATCAACTGATTTCTTAATACCAACCACAAAAGTCAAAGTGTTTTCGACCAATTTCACATTAGAGAGTTCTACTCACCAATATCTGAGAGGATTTTATATGACACATATAGAGTTACTTACGTAGATTAGTAATGATGATGTGGATATCGTTAAGTATGGTCAAACGTCCATTCTATTCTGCAATATTGGACCAAGAAGAATCAAGGCAACAGCAACATGAGAATTTGTGAATTTGACGGGGTTGAAACATGTGAATTGATAGGAAACCGTTCTTTAGATGTTGGCAATAATTTGATATGAATGTGAAACTTGTGCGTGAGATATTTTAAGTGGAAAGAGGCTGCATAGACCCCAGTCCACTATCTTGGCAGTACCGCAGTTGGTCAATTGGCAGGGGAAAAGTCTGATCCGACTTTGCCGCCGAGCTGCTGCAGGGTGCTGTCTTAGGTAGTACTGAATCACTTCACGAGAGGCAAGACTCCCCGGAAGCCCCAGTGCTAAGCGCCAGGTTGTGTTGGCGATTTATATACCCCAATCCTACTACTATCGATCAATGTGGATGGCCGGTGGCTTCCCTGGAGCTCATCAGTCCTTGTTTTTAGTGATGCTGTGTATACATACACCCACCCACCTTACCAAACCAGCCGAGGATTGTCTGATGGGGGTGCCAGTTTATTGACCAGCAGACCGACAATGGAAAGATAGTACAAGTTTACATGGTACAAGTAGCAGGTAAGAAAGAAGACCTGACCACACACACAATTTGATATGAATAATTTTGTTTTGGAATGTGACAATGGATATTTGTCTCAGAGATTTTGAGGGAATATGAATAAAATCTTTTTTCTTTGTTTTTTATTAAACAGACTTTAGAATTGATGTTTTAAGACATTTTTAAGACATTCTTCGACGAGATCTTTCAGTAGTAACTGTGGCTCTACTTGCAAATCGGTCGGAAAATTAGGGTGACCCAGAAAAAAAAAAAAGAATCCACAAAATTTTGTAATAAAACTGTTAATTTTAAATAGGAGGTTTAGGGATAGGGTTAGGGTTTAGGGTTAGGTTTAGGGTTAGGGTTGGGGTTTAGGGTTAGTTTAATGGGAAAAAAATAAATAATTTGGGTTCTGTTTTTCTGAGTCACCCTATAATATGTTTTAATTTTCCGACCGATTTGCAAGTTTAACCGTTACTGTGATACGTTTTAGGTCAATGTCTGTCTCTCAAACCGGGTTTTCAAAATTAACGATAAAATCTTTTGAAAAATTGTGAGTAGATATCTTTAAGTTGCCTTGAGCAGTGAAAGACTTAAATAAAAATATTCAATTAAAACCAAATAATTGTTTATAGATGATTAGATACTAATACTTGAAACCATAAATTAGATAAGAATACTTGAAACCATAAAGCTATGTGGACATTATTTGAATTAGATAGGAATACTTGAGTCAAGAAAACGTTGTGAAATTAACCACAAGTAAATTGAATATTAATTCTCTATCATTGATGTGGATAACTGTTTACCCATATTATCTACATAAATATATATTGAAATCAAAGGTAAACAAACAACATCATAGTTATCTAATTTTTCTTGACAGTTTCATTGTCATAGCCTTCAAAACCAATCATCAAACCAATATAAACCCAATGATTCAAGCAAATTATAAAACTCATTTATTATATATACCTGTCTATCTATCTACAAATCTCTCTTTCTCTCTTTCTCTCTCTCTCTCTCTCTCACACACACCCTGTCTCTGTCTTTGTCTCTGTGTGTGTGTCTCTCTCTCTCTCTCTCTCTCTCTCTCTCTCTCTCTCTCTCTCGCTCGCTGTCCTTGAAAATAAAAACGAATGAATGATATATATATATATATATATATATATAATATATTATATATATATTTGGGAATAAAAAGGCCTTAAATACCATGGGTATCGTGGTTATGGACCATTTCCACTCGCGAGTATGCTCACGAGCTTCTTCAGACCACTGATATATTTTATTTAGGCAGGCACATGGCACCTTCTCTGCTTCCCACTTAACCCAATTAGAGCGAAACGACATCTAGACCATAAATTAAAATCCTGTTGGTCAGTCAAAATAAACTTAGGAATTTACCAAAGAGACTAGCAGACAATTTGATAAAAAAAACATAAAAACACCGCCAACCGAAAAAAAAAAAAAAGAAAAAAAATTTCCACCAATAAAAAAGACACTTGAAAAGAAGGAATGCAATATGACCACCCCTGAATGAGGGAGGTGAAATGTATGAATATAAAATGAGTTTGGCCATGTGCCTGTCTAAATAAAATATATCAGTGGTCTGAAGAAGCTCGTGAGCATACTCGCGAGTGGAAATGGTCCATAACCACGATACCCATGGTATTTAAGGCCTTTTTATTCCCAAATAACTTTGCTCTGTTTACATTAATTAAACATTGAGCTCTCATACGTAACCTGAACTCTACAACAAACTACTGGTAGAGAATTAGGACCTACCTAGAATCACCTTGTACCAAGAAACTTGGTACCGCACCAAAGTATATATATATATATATCATTTATTCGTTTTTATTTTCATCATAGAGAGATTATGATAATCCTGTACTTCTTGGATAGAGGTTATCGACAGAGCACCCGGTGGCCGGATCAGCTTAATTAAAAGGACTAATCTTGCATGACCCAAAACTCCGATTGACCCAGTCACATTATTTTACTCTGAACCTGATTATTTCGAATAAGCATCTTTGCCCAGTCATTACAATATGACGTTTGAACATCATATTCTTTATACAATAGAATAATATTTAAAATATGATAAAAGGATAATAATAATAATAAAAAAGAAATTACACCAAGAAATATACAGAAAATGTATATAAGATTGGTTAATAAGTGTGTACATAACTACTGTAGGGTTTAAAGGGAAATGTTTCGACCTATTCATCCTCCCAGCCATGGGTTAAATTTCATACATTGATTTTATTTTTTAATTAAATAATGACCCCTTTATCCTTTTATTATAATGGAGATTCGAAATCTGTCTGTAACCGAAACTGCACTGCTTACGTTATAATACCCTCAGGAATTGCATAACTCTATCAATGAGTATTTAGTTTAGATTCAAAATCATTAATTTATCAATTTTCTACAATCAATCATAATCTTATTTATTAACGATATGAAAATATGAGTTAGATTTGCCTCAAAACAGCCCATGTTATAAGTGCGTTTAAATATGGCAATGTGTCTATATATCACTATGAATTATAGGGATTGGCCCCTATATTTTTACGGCATGTGGAATTGACCAATTAAAATGATTAAGTTTTCTTAAAAAACTAGTTTTACAATGATATGTCATGATTTAGAATTAGGTAAACAAAAGAGAATCGAAATATATTAGTTTGGAAATATTTTAGAAACAATGGTTTAAATTTCATGGGAAAATATGTACACATCGGAATGTACCAAATCATTCGATATTGCATCATTGCAAATCACCTGATATTTGATGAATATTTTAGCTGAATGATCACGTAGACAATGACAAAAAAGAAAATTATAAAAAGGCCCATAGAGCTGAAAAACAACAGACAGTGGGAGCTTACGCTCTTCCCGATTCAACAGAGTTGGAGCGAATGCCCTCTAACTCGACAGTAGGAACGAAAGTCCTCCATCAACATCGACACAATGGGGAGAAGTCGCTGCCCGAAGCACAAAATGATATATCAGGTTGGTCTCGTATTTTAATTTTCTATTTTCTCTCTCTCTCTCGCTCAACAACAACAAATTCCAATCACAAGTTTCAATCACAGACAAAACTGCTACAATTTGACACAACCAATCGCACAAATTAAACAATACATGTCACACTTGTCACACACAACTATGTACAGACACATACAGTCGGCAACATCGCTAAAAGAACAATTGAATATACCAATTGTAAATTGATGTATATAAAGTTTGTTTCCTTTATCAATTTTGTCTTTTTCTTTTGTTTTCTATGGAAACTTCATTTCCATAGTCATATACATTTAAATTGTGGGGATCGAAACTCGGATCTTCAACTCCTCAACTAAACACTCACCAAACAAACACGGTCCTACAAATTGTCTTAGAGACCTCCCAACGTAGTTACATGTATGTACAAGCAATATTCCGACGAAGGTGTGAAATGTAACAACGGAATTTAATGAGCACATGGAGAAAATACAAAAACAAGAAGACATATATGAGACAAGATATATAAGCAATACTTATAGGAGATAGGATACAATATATCAGTTAGAAGCATACATAAACGAGTTGTGAACAGGGTAGAGGTTCCTCCTACAGAAGTAGGGAGAATCCATTAAGTAATGTCACTTGCTAAAAATAGGATGCCTGGCGAAAGCCACCCACCTGAAAGGGTGTAGATACGAACGTCTAAGCCATCTGTGTTGGTTGAAGTCCGGAGACAAAGAGAGTTCAAAACTGGCGCTTCACTGATTAAATAGCTAACACCCCTGGTGGTAGAAACCTGGAAATAAGGGAAGATAACTCTTCCAGACCAAAAAGGGCAGACAATCGCTACACTACCATAGGTATATATGTTGTATATCAATATTTTATACCCAACAGGAGTATATAAACGGTGAGAGTTCATCTCGGTGATAGATAGATAGATAGAGATAGATAGATAGAGATAGATAGATAGATAGATAGAGAGAGAGAGAGAGAGAGAGAGAGAGGAGATGATATTACTTGAATACTTCATTTCTGTTTACTTCTTACTGACTGCTTGCTGACTGATCATTCTAACTTGTCCGCCATATTCTTGTCTAGTTGAGTTTTCTATTACTTCTGTTAATTCTTCTAGTGGGCTCTTTGGGCTAGTCATTGTTTTTACATTTAATAACAAGACTTTTTGTTGCTTGATCAAGCTTTTACTATTTATTCCACCGCCGGGTATCAGAGGACTCGGAGGAAGACAATTACGTCTTTCTCCTTCAAATCCAGGGTCGAATCTGATCTCTGAAACTAACTGTTCTCACGTCTCTGTAGCGGAGGTCAGTTGGGTCATTTAAAATGTCAATCATAACGCCCAACGGTTATGAAAAATTACCCACTCCTTTTAAATCTAACGAACTTTCTTTAAAACAACTTACAGGTACGTTCACAATTTATGAACTCTCATGAGTTGTAACCCATCTATCATTATACTATAGCTGACTGAATCAATGTTGTTTGCTAAAGGTTTTTTTCTCATTTAGTTTTATAACACAAAATGCATCCAAAATATTACTTGGTTATAGGATTACGTTATGTTTGTAATAATTCTATTTCAGTTGGTTCTAATTAGTCTAATTTGCAATTAAGACAAAAATTAAGTTAAAACATAAAATCCCCTGATGACGACCGACGAATGTAGATGATATCAAGTCTTTCTTTGGTAAGATTCAACAGAAATTGAGAACTCAAACGTACATATAAAGATTTGTGCATATATTTTTACATATACGGTTTGTTATACATACATACATACACACACACACACACACACGCACACACACACACACACATATATATATATATATATATATATAAGTTGAGTTTTATAATTTGCTTGAAGTATTGTGTATATATTGGTTTGGAGGTTGATTGTGAAGGCTATCACAATGCAGGTGTAAAGAATAAGTAACAATGGTGTTGTATGTTAACCTGTATTTTATTCTTGAATTTTCGAGATAAAATCTCTTTTTCAGAAGATCACTAGAACTGAACGTTTTTTCTTTTTTTTTTTAACTAGAAATGCCATAACAAGACGACTTCAGTTCCAGTGATCTTTTGAAAAAGAGATTTTAACTCGAAAATTTGTGATAGCCTTCACAATCAACCTCCAAACCAATATATAATTATATATATTATATATATATATAATATATATATATATAATATATATATATATATATATATTATTTTAAAAGGTTTGGTTTTTAAATACCACGGAATATTTCTTAATGGTTTTTAATTGCTTACATTCAAGCGCATGTGTAATTTTTCTTATATCGGGGTACATAGAGAAGATGACCCATATTTTCCCTAAGCACTTTCAACCACGTCCATGATTTCTTCAGGGAGATCAATTGTTGCAGTTTTTTTTTATTTAAACACGCACACACACACACACACACACACACACACATCTGGACAATTAATAGAGAAATTCTAATAAACTCTGTGCACTTGCAATGAACTGTTAGTAATATGAGACGTTTGAAGAGAAGTACATAAATAAATATTTTGTAAAATTACAAAAATAAAAAACAAAAAAACAAACATACACACACAGACATGGTGTTGGTACTTAGCCAATACACGGCACACTTGATAGACAGTAAATTTACACACCCACACCCATAAACAATCAAACAATATCTGGAATGTTAATCTCAGACACATATTAATAAAAAGAGATCAGATGGTCCTGTTAGTAAACAAAAAAAAACATACTTAGAGGGCGAAAAAATAATAATAAAATAAAATAAAAGGAAATGATCAGACACACAGACATAAGCACGAACATACACACTTACACACACAAAAGCACACACACACACACACACACTTACACACACAAACACACACATAAGCAAGCACCCCCCAACACACACACACACAGAATTTGGAAGACATGAGACAGAACAAATTGAGCAGCTACTATCACCACTTCAGTTCGAGTGATCTTCTGGTGATGGGATTTTTTATCCCGAAATATTAAGAATAAAATGACAGGTTAACAAACAACATCATAATTACCTTCTTTTTTCTTTACACTTGCATTATGACATTATTCAAAAACTGGCATGTGACATGGTCAAGTCTATTTTCTGGATTTTGATTGGCTGGTGGGTTTAGTGTGGATATTTTTATCCATATATACTGAACACTTGACCATGTTTTGTCAGTTGCAACAGAGTGTATTCGGCTACAGTGTCTTTTTTTGTCTGGTGACTGGATGCTAGTCATAGCCTTCCTGTGAAGGTGGGTATGATGTTCATTCTACAATGACAATAATCATTATATAATTCAATCAACATACACATACTCACCTTCATAAGAAGGTTTCACCTAGTGTCCAATTGACAAAAACTGACAGGCTGTAACCAAATACAGACTCTGTACTAACTCCCATAACATCATATTGATGCTGTAATGTCTGTAGATGGATGTAGAATCAACATACAATACTCTCCTTCAAAACCAACCAACAAAAAAAAAGTATTATAGATAAAAAGAAATTGAATGAAACACACAGCTACAGGGATACGAACAGACTAAGATAAATAAATATACAGACATATAGAAAAAGCATGCAAAAGGAAAGAGAATACTTTAATAATACATATATAATATGAATTAATAATGATATAATGATAGTTAAAATAACGAAAATAATTAGTGAAAACTTCAGTTCATATAGATTGTACATTTCTCATTTTGGTCAAAGAGTGTAACGCACTTTATTATTTATGAAAAATAAATGAAGAATTTGAGTCAAAAATCAATTTTCAGCTCGTTCTCCAAGTGCGAATTTTAGAATATCATACGTTCTGGCAGTGAAAATAAATACATACTTATCCAATCCTTCCGCTCCAAACAGGATGTGACACGAGGTCAACATTTAACCGGAGTACAGCTGGTTTTAAACTTTTTATCTCCTCGACAGTGCGCTTTACCGAGTATCATCATCATCATGTCGCGCATGCAGCACGGGTATCCATGACAATCTCTCGCCAACCTTCCCTATCATTCATTGCACCTGGGAGCTCCTCTGTGGAGCAGCCAGCATCTTCGCATAGCTGGTCAATGTAGGTCCTTGCTGGGCGCCCCACACTTGCATGTCCATGTGTTGGCTTCCACAGGAGAACGTCGCTTATGAGTTCATCCTTGCTTCTTCAGCAGTGTCCTGCATGCCTTGTCCGTCTCACTCGGATAGTTTGTGAGATGGGGGGGGGCAGGTGACCGTACAGCTGTTTCCTTGTGGGGTGCTGTTTCCACGACTTGTTCAAGACTGCAAGCAGCATTCTTGAGCAGCTCCCATCTAGCTTATTCTCAAGACGCTTCGTTATGGTCCAAGTGGTGCAGCCATATAGCAGCACTGATACAAACAACAGCCTGGAAAGAACTGTCGCTTCAGCTTGTCAGGGAGATCAGACCTCCATATGACTGATAATCTATTTGTGGCCGACCATGCCTTCGCTATCCGTGTATTAACATCGCTCTCTGTGGAGGAGATATTACCACCCAGGTACGTGAATTGTTCTACTGGCTTGAGAGGCTTGCCGTTGAGTGTAGAGATGTTTACTATTTATCCGTAGCTAGAGTGAGAACAGATGGACGCATGTCCTTCCTCAAGGGCATTAGAATAAAGTTAAACGCAGAATTCTTACCATGATTTTGAATTCAGCTTGCCGATCCCATTTCCTATGATAATAACCGTAACAATTAGAGCACATCCACAGTGGAAATAAGTATATGACATGACAGGGGAATAAGTCCGTTCTTATCCAAATCTTCCACCCCTCCAATCAATCGGCTGGTCCCATCTAGCCCTAGCACTTATAAGATCGTCCCAACTTTATTTCCCTTATGTTAACCCCCAACCCTTTTTATCACATATGTGCTATAAGGCGGTGGCTGAGGGACTACAGCTGGTTTGGAGTTTTCCATCTTTAAAATCACCAACTTATTAAATGAATGAAAAATAAAACAATTTGAATTGTTACGATTTTGTGGTCCTTTTTAGAATACAAGTGAGAGAAGTTTACAGTTGAGATCCCATGTTTTCCTTAGTGTTAGATAACATCCTTTGTTGTTCCTTAGTGAAGAATCCTTGGCTGTTCCTCGGTGTTAGGCAGACTACTTTGGTTGTTCATCGGTGTTGGTAGGATCTCTCTCTACTGTTTC
>CM042162.1:5489434-5494434 GCA_023376005.1 Doryteuthis pealeii
ATTAGTTCTGTCTCCCTCATAACATAAAATGTTGCACATCTATTAATTATTCAATTACAATAAATTATTTTGAATATTCTACACTTATATTTTACACCAAAATCGTAGGTATTTATTTATTTGTTAACTTTTTTAGTTTAACTGAAAGGCGCTGGATGAGGGTCTTATTTGTTATATTGAATGATGTTTAAACTCTGGATGGTGAAAGTTTCCAGTTCAGCAGCTCTGGAAAATTTTAAATACCCCTTGCATCCACCATTATTTACCATGTCCACTTCCTACCCAAAATGGTATGTATATATTAAAGTTCATGTATGAATTAATAAAAAAAATGAAATTAAAAAATGTGTTAAAAAAAATTAGACCCATCAAGAATGAAATAAACAAAAATGTATTCTCGGCATTAAAATGACCCAAATGGTAGTTTGACTGCCGTTTAAAACCTCAACCACAACAACAAATTAATTTGTTTACTATTTTATCGAGGGTGAGTCAAAAATAGTAAATGTCATTTTTATTTCATTGTTAAGTTTTTTTTAATATAAAACTTAAGGTCTCTATATTGAGACCCTAACGAGTCTTATAAGCAAGACCCATTGCCAATCGATCAATGTCTCCTTTCTGTATGGAAATGCTCGACCCCACCGGACAAGGAAATAAAGGGTGAGAGTAAAAAAATATATTTTTTAAATTGATTACAAATTTCGCAAATTTATTTTCCATTTAAAGTAATAATACAACATTTTAATTAACTTACATAGTTTATTTATTCAAATTCTCATTATTTCAATGGAAAGGATTCAAATGTTGAATTATAAGGAACAGATTTGATTCATTCTATTTCTAAAAGCGGCCCACCTGGCATCGCCAAGGTAGAGGCGTGGATTTTTTTTTAAAATTAGTCCCGCGGATCCATTATTAACTTAATTGTGAGTTGAATCTCGTAGAGATGCCCACTTAGATCCCTACGAACAAATAGACCTTCCATTCGATCGTGCTTACTCTGAAAAGAATACTAATGGTCTAATATTTTCTAAAATATTAAATGAAAAAAATATCCATGTAGTTATCATTTAAATTTTATTTTTTAATTATCTTGAATATAAATCAAATCTCTATTATTTTTGCTCAAAAACCAAGCCGTGGTGATATTTAATGTGTATATATATTTACTTTGTCGCTAATTGTTTAAGTTTCGAAGTTTCCTCCGGACATACTTATACACACAACTGCCTTTTATATATGTATAGATTATTAATAATGAATTTTTTAAAAAGATATATAATACAGGGTTGTTCTTTATTCTATTTATTAACGATTTTGGGTATTGAGACGTAAGTAGTGCTGTAATTTTGGTTACAGACAAACAGACACCGAATTTCCAGTATTAATAGATATGTTTGGTTGGATGGATTTTTCGGAAAGTCATGAATAATTACACGGTCTATCTTCCGACTATAAAACCTGAATACTTCTGTCTTGCATTGACGACACGTGTTCCGAGATTTCAAGTAAAATTTCATCTCAGCAACTGAGAGACTATTGAACAGTTCATCTTTTCAAAAACGTTTTGTTCAATAGAAAAAAATCCCCCCCCCACAGAAAAAAAAATAGCTCACACGTTTCTCAAATTGACTGGAGATTGTTACAGATCATTTCCAATTTAAGCCGTGATGTCCTTGCATTCAAAATCATTCATTGTCGCTTTGGCATTAAAGAATAATTGAATTATTCTCCTGGAATATAAAATTTTCTTCCATTATAGCGTTTGGGCGAAATGGAGAAGAACTTTTTGCTTAACATTTCCACAAGAACGCTGATTGTTTGGGCTCGCCTTCCATAAGCGACATATCAGTTTAAGATTTGACCGAAAAATATTTGTTTACCCCCCCCCAAAAAAAAACAAAACAAAACAGCAACCCATTACAGGACATTTGCAAAATAAAACTGTAAAATGAGATGTGAAAATTGCTGAAAACCCAAAATTCTAGTTATTTAAGGGTTAGCGTTAATAGTGAAAATTAACTAAGAATTTTGGATGACGTGTGAAAGGCTGACCTGTTGGGTTTTTGATCGGTCGAAAAGGTGTACTGTAAAATAAGGAGATGTAGAAAAACCAACATTTTTAGTTAGAAGTTGTTAATAGTTGGATTTTAACTAGGATTTTGGATGACGTGTGAAAGCTGACCTGTTGGTTTTGGATCGGTCGAAAAGGTGTACTGTAAAATAAAGGAGATGTAGAAAAACCAACATTTTAGTTAGAAGTTGTGTAATAGTGGATTTTAACTAGAATTTTGGATGACGTGTGAAAGGCTGACCTGTCGGGTTTTTGGTCCGGTCGAAAAGGTGTACTGTAAAATAAGGAGATGTAGAAAAACCAACATTTTTAGTTAGAAGTTGTGTAATAGTGGATTTTAACTAGAATTTTGGATACGTGTGAAAGCTGACCTGTCGGGTTGTGATCGGTCGAAAAGGTGTACTGTAAAATAAGGAGATGTAGAAAACCAACATTTTTAGTTAGAAGTTGTGTAATAGTGGATTTTAACTAGAATTTTGGATGACGTTGTAAAGGCTGACTGTTGCGTTTTGATCGGTCGAAAAGGTGTACTGTAAAATAAGGGAGATGTAGAAAAAACAAACATTTTTAGTTAGAAGTTGTGTAATAGTGGATTTTAACTAGAATTTTGGATGACGTGTGAAAGGCTGACCTGTCGGGTTTTGGTCGGTCGAAAAGGTGTACTGTAAAATAAGGAGATGTAGAAAAAACCAACATTTTTAGTTAGAAGAAGTTGTGTAATAGTGGATTTTAACTAGAATTTTTGGATGACGTGTGAAAGGCTGACCTGTGGGTTTGTGATCGGTCGAAAAGGTGTACTGTAAAATAAGGAGATGTAGAAAAACCAACATTTAGTTAGAAGTTGTTGTAAATAGTGATTTTAACTAGAATTTTGGATGACGTTGTGAAAGGCTGACCTGTTGGTTTTGATCGGTCGAAAAGGTGTACTGTAAATAAGGAGATGTATAAAAAAACCAACATTTTTAGTTAGAAGTTGTGTAATAGTGGATTTTAACTAGAATTTGGATGACGTGTGAAAGGCTGACCTGTTGGGTTTTGATCGTCGAAAAGGTGTACTGTAAAATAAGGAGATGTAGAAAAACCAACATTTTTAGTTAGAAAGTTGTGTAATAGTTTTTTACTAGAATTTTGGATGACGTGTGAAAGGCTGACCTGTGGGTTTTGATCGGTCGAAAGGTGTACTGAAATAAGGAGATGTAGGAAAAACCAACATTTTTAGTTAGAAGTTGTGTAATAGTGGATTTTACTAGAATTGGATGAACGTGTGAAAGGCTGACCTGTCGGGTTTGATCGGTCGAAAAGGTACTGTAAAAATAAGGAGGATGTAGAAAAACCAACATTTTTAGTTAGAATTGTGTAATAGTGGATTTTAACTAAATTTTGGATGACGTGTGAAAGGCTGACCTGTCGGGTTTTGATCGTTCGAAAAGGTGTACTGTAAAATAAGGAGATGTAGAAAAAACCAACATTTTTAGTTTAGAAGGTTGTGTAATAGTGGATTTTAACTAGAATTTTGGATGACGTGTGAAAAGGCTGACCTGTGGTTTTGATCGGTCGAAAAGGTGTACTGTAAAATAAGGAGATGTAGAAAAAACCAACATTTTTAGTTAGAAGTTGTGAATAGTGGATTTTAACTAGAAGATGACGTGTGAAAGGCTGACCTGTCGGGTTTTGATCGGTCGAAAGGTGTACTGTAAAATAAGAGATGTAGAAAAACGTGTAATAGTGGATTTAACTAGAATTTGGATGACGTGTGAAAGGCTGACCTGTTGGGTTTTCGAAAAGGTGTACTGTAGAAAAACCAACATTTTTAGTTAGAAGTTTGTGTAATAGTGGATTTTAACTAGAATTTTGGATGACGTGTGAAAGGGTGACCTGTTGGGTTTTGATCGGTCGAAAACGGGAACTGTAAAATAATGAGATGTGGAAATATGGAGAAAAAAAGTTATATGGTTAAGTAATAGTGGAAATTAACTAGATTAAGGATGACGTGTGAATGGCTGACCTGTTGGCTTCTGATTGGTCGAAAAGTGCCTACAGGATGAGGAGTGAGAGGCAGATAGTGAGAGGATGGGGTAAGTTGGAAGTTTTGTAATGGACGCACGATCAGTGCTGGGCTGAGTGTTTAATGAAGACAGACGGAAGGTGCAGCCTGTCCTCCAAGCAGATTGAACAGAGGTCTGTCATCAAATAATTGGTGGTTAAGAAGTGTAAACCGTGTGAAATGAATGTGCGTTGGAATATTTTGGTGATATAAGGTGTGCCACTTAAATTTATTGACTGAGCGAGGACACGTAGTTTAAACCTCAGCCAATCAACAGCCCGAATATGTGGATGGTTGACTACTTAATCACTGATACTGAGAGACGTCCATTTGCAATCATTGACGAAGATCCTGCCATACTGAGGAGCACCAAGGAACAACCAAAGGATTATTTATTATGGGTCGAGCTCTGCTTAACACTAAGTATCTCCGCTGGAGAACACTCTTGCTTGAATCCTAAAGGATGGCCACAAAAATCGTAACACGTTGTATTGATGGTCTTGATTCTTACTCTAATATCAAATTTCACAGGAATCTTTTCCAGACCCTTAAGGGCCGTTCCAAGGGGACCAATTACAATTCACCTTCATGTTCCACAACTTTCTCAGTTCTCAGGTAAGGTCCTAGTATTTGTCCCTATTTTCGTTTTCTTTTACTTTCACTCGGTGGTCCACCGGGGCGGCAAATTTTACGATATGGCAATTTTTCTTCGTCTAGTTAATTAACATAAGGTCTGGTCACTAGGCCGGCATTTGGTGATCCGTCTGTATCTATACTTGAATCTTATGCATGTCATTCTCCAGGACAGATTCAGATTTGTGCATATACCATTTAGTGCTATTATTATAACGAGAGTTTTTTCACACCAGCGTTAGCTGA
>CM042162.1:5499434-5501934 GCA_023376005.1 Doryteuthis pealeii
CAAGACAACGCGGCTATAATTATCATTTTTAAAAAAAGAATAAATGAAAAGAAGCAAGACAAATAAAAACAAAAAAAAAAAACAACATAAGCTATCGATCGAACAAAGCGTTTTTCCTGATAAAGGTTTCGCTGTAAATTGTGGTGGTTACATTTAGTGGAGAACGTAGAAAAATGAATTGGCTATTGTATTTTTTTTTTTCTCTCGATAACATAATTCGCCACCAACCGCAAAAAAAAAAAAAAAAAAATTCTTCGAATAGAAAGATAAATTAAAAAAGGGGAAAAGAGATGAATTAAAAGATGGAGAAAAAAAAAAGATGAATTAAAAATGGAAGAAAAAAAAAGATGAATTAAAAAAAGGGACGAGAAGAAAGAGAAGAGCATTTAAAATATGAAAATGAAAAAAATAAATGCGTAAATCGGCTTTGCGAAAAAGGACTGGGGGTATCGATTGCGTCCTGGGATGAAGTGCTTCTGTCTATCGGATTCTTTTTATATCACCGATTATCTGTATCGACATACAAAAAATAGAAAGTATAGATATATAATTAAACACACACACGCACACACAAAAAAAACACACATCACACATATATATAAATATATATATATATATATATATATATATATATATATATATATATATATATATATATATATATATATATATATATATATATATATATATATTTCGACACTACTTCAATTTTCTTCCAGGTTTCCAGTCTCACTCTTTCTTTTATTCTCTCTCTATCCTCTCTCTTTCTTTCTCTCTCTCTCTCTCTCTCCTCCCTCTCTCTATTATATATATATATATATATATATATATATTATATATATATATAAATATATATATATATATATATATCTGTGTATGTATATATATATATATATATATATATATATATATATATATATATATATATATATGAGATTTATCCAAAACTTGGTAGTAAGGGATGATTCTATATGTGATTTCTAAGATACACTGTATTATTATTGTATGATCCAGTATGTATAAATACAGTGAATCTTTAAATCAGTAAAGAGAGCTCAATGTATAATAAACTTTTTAGATTATATACAGAGCAATATTTATCTTAGAAAGGAAGAAAGAACTCAACACCGTAATTCCATAATAAATTTATTTCGACCAAAATTGGGGCGCTGTATTAAATCAACTTAGATGTAAGTTCTCCCTTCCTTTCTATGATATATTATATATATATATATATATATATATATATATATAATATATATATATATTTACCAATCCCTCCACACAAGCAGGATGTGACACAAGGTCAATTTCTTAAGCGGAGTTCAACAGGTTTTAATTCAGAGTTTTCCTTCTCCTAGACCGGTTGCCTAACCAAGGTTAAAGAGCACAGTCTGTCCTACTATTTATCCATAGCTAGAGGGAGAGTAGGATTCATACCTTTCCCAAGGGTATTAGCGCTAAGTGAAATGCAATTACCACATTCAGGGTTTGAACTCGGGGTGACGAGTCCATTTCCCATGACATTAACCATTACACCATGCACTTTAACTTAGGATATACATGCTCTATCCATTACTCTATATTGAGCAAAGTTAGCCTATAATAACCCATATTTCTATAAATATAGCTTCCATATTATGTTTCTTTCACTTTCGTTAAATATGGCAGTCACATTTCTATAAATAGAGCACCCATATGAAATTTCTTCGGTATGAAATACCCCAAGGATTGACAAGTCATAAAATCCAAACAAATCAAACCAATTTTTCTTTATAAAAGGACCTGCGCCCGATCGTTGTACAAGCACGCATAAAGACATACACAAAAAAACACACATACACACACATATATAAATCTTATTATAATGGAGATTGTAGTTTTTCTGTCTGTAACCGAAACTATATTCCTACTCAAGTCACAATTCTCTTAGTTATTGACATCACATTCTCCATGATTTTATTTTTATTTAAACCTCAATTATTAATAAAATTGTTTTACTTTATTAATACTGTTAACTATGTCTACATACTGACAACATGCAATTGTATTTATATATACAACAAAATAGCGGTTTACAGTGTAAACGGGAAGGCTAATTTGCATATTAATATTAAAAAATCGAATTTAATAAATATGTGCTTAGTATTATTGATTTCTAACTGTTTGGTTTTATTTTAATGAATATAAGCAAAAATCTCTTCAATGAATCTTAAATGAAATCCATTAACAAGATAAAATAACTGTCATTTTATTCTTTACTTCCTCTTTTTAACTAAATACTTAAATTAGAAAAAATAACAATGAAAGACGAGGGTGATGGAAGAGTAAGTTTCAGTTGTTCCATTTTTTATTATACTCCCTCTGTTTCAAATCTTTTATTATACTCCCTCTGTTTCAAATCTTTTTATCTGTATTCTTATTAGTTCCATTAGCCTTTCTAATTTAATACAATATTTTATTACATTAAAACTTAAATACTTGCACCCGGAGGGTGCAT
>CM042162.1:5504434-5549535 GCA_023376005.1 Doryteuthis pealeii
ATATTCAATAAGATAAAACCAAACAATTAGAAATCAATAATACTAAGCATATATTTATTAAAATCATTTTTTTAGATCAATATGCAAATTAGCCTTCCCATTCATACTGTAAAACTCTATTTTGTTGTATATATAAATACAATTGCATCTTATTAGTATGTTGATATGGTCAACAGTGGCTTTCTGGACCTTGATATAATTAACAGCGTCGATCCCAGGTGGCCATCCCCCAGGCAACACCTGCCCCTCGATTTAAAGGGCAGGGCTGGGTTTATTGCCCAGTGCCTGAGGCGCCCCCTTGAGGGGAATGCCGACGGGATCGACGCAATTTTTTCACCTGCCACTCCATGAGCTTCGGTTTGTGGGTGGTCCCACGTTAATAGGGACTTTGTGCCTGACCCGTAAGTGGGGTACGCGGTAAATATCATGTAGATATGGTCAACAGTGTAAGTAATGTAAAACAATTTTATTAATAATTGAGGTTTAAATAAAAATAAAATCATGGAGAATATAATGTAAATAACTAAAGGAATTGTGACTTGTATAGTAATATAGTTTCGGTTACAGACAGACAAACCCACAATCTCCATTATAATAATAATATATATATATATATATATATATATATATATATATATATATATATTTATGGAAATACGGTGAGGAAATTAATCCGACAATATGAGAAGAAAATATTTAAAAAATATAACAAACACAGGATGTTATGATCAGGGGAAACAATTGTATGTGTCAATACGTAAGCATTTCGGTATATTGTACCATCTTCAGGACACTCCTTGTCCTAAAATAATGTCCTTGGTCTAGCGCAAGTGAAAAGGGGATAGATTCCCTCGCTGATTGGCTTATACCGACTTTAGGCCGCCCTGATGACTTTCCTTTTTTTTTACATATTGAAGTATTTAGTAATAGCTCTTAAGTAAACATAGCAAACGTAATAATGAAATTTCATGCTGTGGTATATCCACAGGTCCTGCTAGGAGGATATATATAAACGAGGCCACTTTGCTCGAATCGTTATAAATGTGTTGAAATAATATTTTTCATTTGTAATTATAATACTCGTGTTCCTAAATTGTACGACCGTTATCATTTTGCAACACCCTCTGGTTAAAAATGAGACCGTCCAAATCATCCAAGATGAAAGTATATTCTTGCTAGTCTAAATAATGGATGAATCCTAAATCAAAAATCGTAAATCAACCTAAAATATTTAAGAATATTCTTACAAAAGAAAACGCCCTCCAAATTTCTATACATCTTAATATATATATATTTACCAACCCCTCCGCACGAGCAGGATGCGACACAAGGTCAATTTCTTAAGAGGAGTTTAACAGGTTTGTATTCGGCGTTTTCCTTCTCCTTGACTGGTTACCTAGCCATGGTTAAAGAGCCCAGTCTTCCATGCTATTTACCCTTAGCTGGAGGGAGAATTGGTTTTATACCTTTCTGAATGATATTAGCGCTATGTGAACTGCAAACAGCTCCGTTCATGAATTGAACTCGGATCGACGAGTCCATTCCCTATGCCTCTATCCATTAGACAACGCGCCTCTTACATTTTAAAATATAAGATTATTACGATACCTAAAAATAGCCAATGTTCAAACGTTTACTAAGTTTTCGAAAAATAAACCTTTTTATTTTACGCAGAATTTAATTCCTTCATTTATTGCAACATAAAATAGCACATAAAATTGGAGAAATAAAAAAAACGGGAGAGCAAATCGGATGTGGTTTTTGGATTTCGCAACACGGCTTCTTATCAACTCCCCACCCCGCCCGCGCCACACGTAATTTTAGCAAGGATTTTTATGACACTCGATTTTACAGTTGCGGCTAAATATGTTGCATATCCCTTCTTCGCTACTCTGAATCGCATACGTTGCTGGTCTACTGCTTAATGAAATCACAAGGCATGCTGTATGTAGTAGGAGATTTGACTTTTTATTTAATTCCCTCGTGGTGCGTGTGAGTGGCGAGCGTTGACAATGGGAACTACTGCTGCTACTACTGATGGAATCTGAGGCAAAGAAGGGTGGACGAACCTCACTGACCGCTGGCTGCGATGGGGCGCGACCGCGCCGGTCACGCACGTTCTCGTCGGCTGTCTCTCTCCTGACTGACTGTCCCTCTGACCCTTGTGGTCTCGACCCTCTGCTTTTGTATTGACGACACGCCTACGCATTTTAATCTTTCTCTTTGTCCCTCAGCCGGAAGTCCTTACTTCCCTTTCCAGTCTCTTTGTTCAATTTTCCGCTTGTACAGAGGAAGTCCTTTGTCCCACCAGACCCTCTGTCTGCCTTATCCATTGTCTTCTAAGTTCAATTTTTCTTTGTCTTTTCGAACTTCCCGCGCAAACTAATCCATAACAAATATATATCATTTGGAAAGACCCCAAATAATCCCAGGATGGGTTTTATAAAATCAAAACCACTCAGACATCAGTTTACTAAAAATCGATACTATGTTGAAGCCGTAAAAAGGCTTGCTGTCACTTGATCTCATCTTTTGAGACACATACAGCAAAGAGGTCCATAATGAGTGTATGTGTGTGTTTGTGTAGTGTGGACATGAAGTCAACGACCCCTAATTATTGACAGCTTTTCGCCAATGCGATTTTCAAACAAAAATCGCATAGACGAGAAATCATTAGTAGCCTAGCAGTGTTGAATTCAAGTAAACGCTACCTTAACACACACACATACACACACATACACACGCGCGTGCACACACAGACACACAGACACACAAATATATATATATATATATATATATATATATATATATATATATATATATATCCCAATAAACCCTTTGTAGCTAATAAAATATGTCAGTTAAATCGAACTTAACGGGCCTAAATTCCACCATCGTATGTCACCCCGCAGAAATAAAAAAATACTTACAATCAGGGAATTAACCGAATATAATAAAATTTTCAGTGTTGATATATAAATGAATAAAATATATAATGCAGCAGTTATTTTATTTAAAAACTTTTACAATTTTTCAAGACAGTTAATTTTGAACCACGTATCGTTGAGGCGTAACACAAATTCTGAAAGATACCTAGTTCAAAGTTAACTGACCTGAAAAAATGTAAAAAGTTTTTTGGATTTGAAGTGACAGGACAATATTCAAATCCTGTACGAAGCCACAATTCACATAGCGCTAATACCCCTGGGAAAGGTATGAATACAAGTATTCTTCCTCCAGTTATGGGTAAATAGTAGGGCAGACTGTGTTTCTTTTAACCTTCGTTAGGCAACTAGTCTAGGAGAACGGAAACTCTGAATTCAAACCTCTTAAATCTCCGCTCGGGGTAGTCACTACTAGAATACGCTCAGACCTACTTAGTGATCTATTTCAATTTATTGAATTTAATTTTATCAATTACAGTGTTGATATTAAATTTTTAAAAATCCACTGTATTTGGCCACAAAAATGTGAAATACCTGGCTATTAAAAAAAAGAGACACACTCACTTACCCCCCCCATAAAATTCAGAAAACAAATTTTAAAAAGAAAACATTGACATACGTGGCATTTTCTTTTTAACAAAATCAAAAATCACCCACAATTCGGACATCAGTCTAGGGTCAAAAAGATAGATTATTCTTTGTTTCGCGATAAAACAAAAGATAAAGAAAGAGTTATTGCCCGTTGTCTCGAGGGTCGTTCAACCACGATTGATACGTGCCGTTGGATTTCAGCCATTTCCTTTGTCTCAACTTTCTAAGCAACCTATTTTTGTAGTTCAGTTTTGTTATGAGTCAAAGACACGTCGCTTCAAAAGTTATTCCAGCTGTCTTGCCAAAATGGCTCTAATTATTGAAACAACACCGCCACCCACCATCCCACCCACCACAAAAAGCAATTACACGAGTTGGGTGTCTGTGAATCCTTGGTGCAAAGGAAGGGGGAGTTTATCTTGGAACCGTCTCAAAAAACGTCAAAGACGTCAAATTGAAAAAAATCCTCGGAATGCCACATGACTTCTCATTGAGTAATTCTACTAACAAGAAACACAAATCTAGGGATCACAACCTTAAACAGGCTTCATGTTGAATAAATATGTATCAAAATATAAACAAAATACTTAGAGGGAAATAGAATTTATAATAGATTTCTCAAACCCTCACTCTCTTGTTTTCGTTCTCCTAGACTGGTTGCTGTTGTATAGCGGCTTCAAATTCACGACTCTAAATTCGTGTATGTTAGTACTGGGGTTTTCACTGTATCCAAAGCGATGTATGTTAGTAGTCAGCTACTACCGACTACTGGACTTCAATAAACAACAGATACGTATGTACAAAGAGAGGACCCTTCTTTATTTTCTTCGGTGTGTGGGTGGTGAAGGCGCAGAGCTTACAATGAGTGCCCGAGGGGTGCTTTCTGACGGGAGATGTGAAGTGTCCTTTCGGCTGCCGGCTGGCGTCTCTATGTCTCGGCTCGAATCTTCTCGCCTTTATATTGAAAGGTACGCCTCCGCATCTTTATCTTTTGATCTGATAACGGACATTTGTTATATATTTCTTTATCCTCTCCCTGCTTCCTTGACCGGAAACCCTCGGAAGACCGTTTTTTTATTTCTTTGTTCGCTTTTACCGGGAAAAAAGGTCCTTTGGCATTCTTTGTTTGATTTAACCGAAAATTCCTATTTCCTATAATATACAACAGTTGCCTAACGAAGGTTAAAAAACACAGTCTGCCCTACGATTTACCCATAGTTGGGGGAAGAATACTTGTATTCATACCTTTCTCAAGGGTATTAGCGCTATGTGAATTGTGGCTTCGTCCAGAATTTGAACATTGTCCAGTAACTTAAAAAAACCTTTTAACATTTTTTCAAGTCAGTTTGAACCACGTATCTTTCAGAATGTGTGTTACGCCTCAACGATACGTGGTTCAAAATTAACTGTCTTAAAAATATGTAAAAGTTTTTAAATAAAATAACTGCTGCATTATATATTTTATTAATTAATATATCAGCACTGAAAATTTCATTATATTCGGTTAATTACCTGATTGTAAGTTTTTTTTCTTTCTGTGGTATGTCAATACGATAGTGGAATTTAGGCCCGTTAAGTTTGATTTAACTGACACATTTTATTAGCTACAAACATCTCCAGACAATATGTACGTCATAGAATAGTACAATTCTCAAAATACAATAAATAGGAAATGAAATGATTACATCTCGGATACACGTTGACAGTCCGGATATCATTAAATAGATACAAAAGGAACAGCTACACCTCAAATCGTACTTACATCCTGTTGAATGGAATTGTCTTGTCTTCTTGTTTTTGTTTAACAGAATATTCTAGCACACAAAATGCTTTTTCATCCTTACCCCTGAAAAAGAAACCTTAAACTTAATTTTTACACACTTTGTTAACATTTGAGCAAGAATTTGCTATATTATTAGACCTGTAATGGGCCGTGTTAGCTCAGTAGGTAGAGCGTTCGGCTAGAAACCACAAGGTTCCTAGTTCGATACCGGTCCTCCCCAACTCATCGTATGAGTAGCACAGGGATCTTTGCGGTAAAGTAAGGAGCTGGTGGTAGGTGTGGCGCTCCACCTCAGATGCTAAAAACAATCTCCTTGGTCTAGCGCTATTGAAAAGGGAAAGACTCCCTCGCTGACTGGCTGATACCGACTTTAGGCCGCCCCGTCGACTTTACTTACTTACTTACTTATTAGACCTGTAGAGGAGACGCTGTATATCAGTTTTAAGGGAAGCATTACATTTCTTCTTCAATTCATGTGAAACATCAATTTAATGAGCTTGATCAAATATTACAATGTAGTAAAACTGAGACTGACTTATAGAAAACAAATTTTCTATACAGCTAGTAATGTATCAAAAATCTAATCGAGTCATTAAAAAAGAAAAGGAAAATTGGGGCAATCAGAACAGACATTTAGTAATTGTATATAGCTGTGTAATTTTGGCAAATGTACATTGAATTAAAAAAAAATGTTGGTAGAAACTCCTCTTTTCTGTAGATGAGATATTACTACCTAGGTATGTGATACATATAAATCTATTTTTCCGATGCTAGATGAAATCGAAAGGAAATATATCGAAATGAAAATAAGTTTTCAGTAGTGACCCGAGAAAACGATAACATCACTGTGTTATTGAAATTATCAAAGTGAAAGATTTAAATTAACTTTCCAAATTTAACAACGATCCATGATGAATTTGTGCTTCTATTCAATTAGCCTTTCCCAGTTACCTCTTTTATATTCAGTTTGGATGATTAAAATATATAAAATAAAATAAAAAGTTATTATCAGTGAAAGCGTATAATAAAATAATCAAATAAAGACATGGAAATAAAAATTGTATCCAATAGGCACCCCAGCTGGGAACTGTTTGGAAAAGAACACCTTTTGCTTTTCACCGTACACTTCCGGTTCTGGGACGAGAGGCGCATGGAAAATAAACTTTATAAATTGTGTGATACCACTACAGAACAACATCCTTTTATTTAAATAAACATAAAATTTAAAAAAAGAAATGCCATAACTAGACTGATTCAGTTCCAGTGATCTTTTGAAAAAGAGATATTATCTCGAAAATTCAAGAATTAAATACAGGTTAACACACTACATCATTGTTATCGTATTATTATTTTTTCTTTACACCTGCATTGTGATAGCCTTCTAAATCAACCTCCTAACCAATATATACACAATGCTTCAAGCAAATTATCAAACTCTCTTAAACATAGAAATATTTTGTAAACTATTTTCATTTAAATAAACATATCTGCATTTCTCTTCTCATTAAATAAAAAAATATTTTAATATAAAATGTGTCTTTAATATAAGAACGTATCTTTTGTTTAAAGTTTTATAATTTAATAAATCCATTGAATTAACAACAGCAGCAACAAAATGAAATAACTAATATTTTTTTTATTAAAATCGAAAACTATTTTACTATAAAAACGTGCGTTTGGGTTGTAAATATACATGAATAAACTTTTAAAAATCTTACAGTGAAATTCTAATGCAAAAAAATCGTCTGTTATTTGTATACAAACAACCGAGAGTTTACGGCTAAAGACAAAAGGTGTTCCTTTCAAAACAGCTCCCAGCTGGGGTGCCTCTTGGATACCTGGTCCTAAAAATTGAATGACGGTGACGCCTTTCAACAACCACCGTGCCAGTAATACAGGGAGCACTGGCTTGACCAAGAAAGGGTCTGATAAACACATTAACAATCGATCATTAAGACATTAGGACAATCAGAATCCGCAGTTTAAGTTTTTACCGGTCAGCATACACTCGTGTGTCCATAGGTAGGAGTCCACGCGAGAATGTCACTAATGAATTTTTGCTTGGTTGCAGTTTCATATATACAACTTGTAAAAAAGTATCGATATTTTTGACACACCTTGTATTCTGAAAACATTAACGTTCCATTCATTGTTCATTTTCTATCTTGGTAAATGCAGTTTCAAACTTGGGACATTTTTGACACAACTTGTATTCTGAAAAAACAAAATTAATGAATGGAAGGTTTTTTTTTTCTTTAAGAATACAATGTGTGTAAAAAAATACAAAAAATCTCGATACTTTTTGACACATCTTGTAAAACGTAAATTAAAAAAAGAGATTTTGATGATATTTAATTTGAATCTCAAATGCTACAAAATATCTTTTCACAGTAACTAATCTGTTTTGTTCTCAGGCAATTTACTTTCCCACCCACGTATGTAAAGTGTCTGGTGATTGGGAAGTTGTTGTTATTTTTTTCTTTTCTGTCGGTAATTATATACTTTTCTTGCTTTTAATTGTTCGTTAGGTAATTTATCTCTGCGACTGGCTACGTCTTACTTTATTTTCCAATTAATAGTTTGGTGTGTCTAATTAAAGACGATCATCTATAAACAATAGATTGAATAATGTTCATCTTGACGCAAGCTCATTCCTTTCCTGTCTTAGATTTTACAGAGATTATTCGGGATGTAGTGGTTAATGTGCTGGACTGCAAAATCCTAGTTGGCGAGTTCGAGCTCCAGTCACATCGATTACATTCACTTTCGGATTTACACATTTCCGTGGGCTATGAACTCTCCCAATTCCACTACAGTTTGAATAGTAAACTACTGCTCTTTTGCAAGGATGTCTTTAGCATTAAATAACCCACGAAAATTTGTGTCATTGAACGAACAATTCAAGTCAATGCCGTATTATATATATATATATATATATTATATATATATATATATATATATATATATATAGTAAAAGTAAGTAAAGTCGACGGGGCGGCCTAAAGTCGGTATCAGCCAGTCAGCGAGGGAGTCTATCCCCTTTTCAATAGCGCTAGACCAAGGAGATTGTTTTTAGCATCTGAGGTGGAGAGGCCACACCTACCATCAGCTCCTTACTTTACCGCACAGATCCCCGTGCTACTCATACGCTGAGTTGGCGGGGACCGGTATCGAACTAGGAACCTTGTGGTTTCTAGCTGAACACTCTACCGACTGAGCTAATCCGGATATATATATATATATATATAATATATATATATATTATATATATATATATATATATATATATAAGGGTTTTATAATTTGCTTGAAGCATTGTGTATATATTGGTTTGGAGGTTGATTTTAAAGGCTATCACAATGCAGGTGTAAGGAAATAATAATAAGGTAACAATGGTGTTGTTTGTTAACCTGTAATTTAGTCTTGATATTTCGAGATAAAATCTCTTTTTCAGAAGAACACTGGAACTGAAGTAGTTGTCGTCTTGTTATGGCATTTTTAGTTAAACTAAAAATGTTAAACTAAGATCAAACTTAACTAAAAATGCCAAGACGCCAACTACTTCAGTTCCAGTGTTCTTCTGAAAAAGAGATTTTATCTCGAAATATCAAGAATAAATCACAGGGTAACAAACTAACCCTAAACCCTAGCCTGATCCTAAACCCTAACCCTAACCCTAATCCCGTCTTCATTTTTCCTAGTAGATCAATAAATAAATAAATAATTTATCAGTCAATCAGAGTGGTTTCCCTTTTTATGTTATAGTTATAGGAAAGAACAACACAATCATTATTTGTTTGACTGTCTTAAGATAATTAAAAAGTTATTTCCCAAAGACATACTGTATGGTGAATTAGTAGAGGACACCCGACCGGTAGGGAGACCACGCCTACGCTTCAAAGATGTCTGCAAGAGAAATATGAAGACATGCCATATCGACATCAACACATGGGAGGCTTATGCAGAAGACCGTACGACCTGGCGCCTCCTTATTGAACAAGGAACGAAAAGGAGCGAAAAAGAGAGGAAAGAAGCCGCCGCAAAAAAGAGAGCCATAAGGAAGGAGAGCCAACAGCATCTCCAGCAAGCATCACTGGTTGTTTGTAATCACTGTACCAGAGATTGCCATTCAAAAATTGGACTGTTCAGCCACTCACGCAATTGCAGATAAAAAAAGTGTACACTACGCCATCGTCTTTAGTAGACGAAAGGATGCCAACAACAATTTGATAGAAATGGACTGAATGCTTGTATTTGTATATATATATATATATATATATATATATATATATATATATATATATACCAACCCCTCCGCATAAGCAGAATGTGACACATGGTCAATTTCTTAAGCGGAGTTCAACAAGGTTTGAATTCAGGGTTTTCCTTCTCCTAGACCGGTTGCCTAACCAAAGTTAAAGAGCCCAGTCTGCTCTACTATTTATCCATAGCTGGAGAGAGAGAGAGAGAGAGAGAGAGAGAGAGAGAGAGAGAGAGAGAGAGAGAGAGAGAGTAGGATTCATACCTTTCCCAAGGGTATTATCACGAAGTGAAATGCAATTACCACATCCAGGATTTGAACTCGGGTCGACGAGTGCAATATCCCATGACTTTAACCATTACACCACGCGCTTCCACGCGGAGTATTTTTGTATTTATGTTTCCGAAAAACAGACTGCCAACTTGTCTATTTTCCCCAACACCTGAAGAAACAGTATAAACAAAAGAAAGATAAAACTTTTAAAACTCATGAGCTATTTCAGCTTCACAGAGGAATTTTGACTTTGTTCCAGATTTCAGGATCAAACTTGTCAGACACTGACCAAATCATGAAGGAATCATTTAATATAAAGAGACGTATCTAAAAAAACAAAGTTCAAAACATTAAGGAAACTTTAGAGAAGATAGTGATAAAATGTTTGTTATTTTTAACTCCAACAGGGAAACCACGCCTACGCTTCAAAGATGTCTGCAAGAGAGACATGAAGACATTCCACATCGACATCAACACATGGGAGGTTTGTGCAGAAGACCGTTCGACTTGGCGCCTCCTCGTCAAACAAAGAATGAAAGGGGGTGAAAAAGAGAAGAAAGAAGCCACCATAGTAAAGAGAGCTAAAAGGAAGGAGAGACAACAACACCCCAACACATACAGAAAGCATCACCTTTTGTTTGCAATCACTGTACCAGAGACTGCCATTCAAGGATCGGTCTGTTCAGCCACTCACGTAGCTGTAGGTAAAAAAATGGACACTACGCCATCGTCTTAAATAGACGGAAGGTTGCCAACAGATTTTTACCTCCATAATTATCAGAACAAAATTATCCTAAATTACGTTGCATTCCTTCAGCTTTAATGACATAATGTACAGGCAGATTGATGGTATCTCGATGGGGAGTCCCCTTGGATCCCTAATGGCTAATATGTTTGTGGGTTTCCTCGAAAAGACATTGTTTGAGAAGGTTTCCGAACCTTATTATTATGCTCGTTATGTTGCATAGGGCTTGACTCAGGCCACAAAATCGTACATGTTGCTATACTGTTGCTGGGTCGTATGTGTTAGTAATGGAGTATAAGGATTCACACGTAGACATATGTAGTAGTAAGACTTTTAACGTTTATTTCTTTCACCTCGTGGTGGGTTGGGTGACGGCATGGATCATGGGCACTACCACTGCTGGTGTGGTGGAAGGTGGTGGGCGAGCCTCACTGCTCGCAGCAGCGCTCGACCGTATCGACGGTCAGACACCTTGTACTTTCTTCGCCGTCTCTCTGGGGTCTCTCTTCGGGTCCGTCTTGGGCTACCTGATGACCTGCTTAAATACTGACGACCGCCCACACATTCTTTTGTTCCTTGACCGGAAGTCCTTTCTCTTTGTTCAAATTAGCGTTTGTCCAGATGAAGTCTTTTGTTGCTCTCAAACGCCTACACGTTTTCTTTGTTCGCTACCACCAGGACAAAGTCCTTTGTTATCTTCGTCATCCCGCGCAAAACAAACAGTCAATCTGCAACAGTTACGTGGATGACACTTTTGCTTGCTTTAGTTCACGTGATGAAGCCCTGAAATTCTTTCAGAGCTTTAATGGTCTTCATCCCTCTCTGGGGTTTACAATGGAGGAGGAGAAAAATAATAGTCTGCCCTTCCTGGACGTTTTTGTTGAGAAACGTCGCTCGTCCTTTGTGACGAGTATTTATCGTAAACCCACCTTTACCGGCCTCTACTTGAGTTGGGATTCGTTCGCCCCCAAATCCAGAAAAGTAAACTTAATTAAATGTTTAACATTTAGAGCTCTTATGATATGCTCTAACTGCAAGATAGGAGACGAACTCAAAACAATTAACAACATCTTTGCCGACAATGGATATCCTGAGGATTTGACTACAAAGGTGATCAACCAAACTATTTCAAATTTTAACAGCAACAAACAGTTTGGTACACATAAATGTTCCGTATATTTACGATTGCCATGGATAGGACTTGTTGGTCAGACATTGGCAAACAAGATCAAATTAACCATAACACGCTGCTTTAACGCAGTTAAAGTCCGGACAATTTTTACCACCATACCTGCATTTCGCTCTGCTCAAAAAAACGTCCTACCAATCTTTGAACAAAGTTACGTAAAGTGATTTCTAACAAATTAAAATGAATTATTCAAACGAAAGGAAAACTGTTCATAAATCACATTTTAGTAGTATTGATACAACTACGATAGTTGGATGAAATATTGAGGAATAGATGCGAAGTCTCTTCCGTGGGGTTTCTCATTTTAAAGCGGGATCTTTCATGGACTGTGTGCCCGTGGCACTCATAATCTCTCAATGAATAAAATATTAGTGGCTCGGGTTTGTGTCTAAAAAAAAACCCCTTACTCAGGTGTGTCAAACTTATTCTAGTCCTTATATATATTTACCAACCCCTCCGCACGAGCAGGATGTGACACAAGGATGTGTTTCTTTTTTTTTTTTGTTTTTTTGTTCAAAAGTATCGAAACTGGCTGCTTCGTTTTTATCTAGCGAAATTGTAGACGTCTAGACACTAGTCTGGTCATCTATACATCATCACTGTATATTTACCAACACCTCCGAACGAGCAGAATGTGACACAAGGTCAATTTCTTAAGCGGAGTTCAACAGGTTTGAATTCACAGTTTTCCTTCTCCCAGTCCAGTCTGCCCTACTATTTTCCCATAGCTGGAGGGAGAGTAGGATTCATACCTTTCCCAAGGGTATTAGCGCTAAGTGAAATTCTACAGTCCTTATATGGTTTCATGTAATTATTAGTCTAGTTTTCTTTGTTGTTGTTGTTGCTCTTGTGGAAATTGGATTTCTTTTACAGAAACGAAACAGTCGTTGAATCGCCTTGAGTGATATTATGAAGAACTTTTGAAAAGTGTTTGTGTATATCTATCTTTCTATCTATCTATCAATATATATACATGTGTGTGTATGCGTGTGTGCATGCGTATGTGTATGTGTGAGTGTGTATACAAATGTTTGTATGTGTATATATATATGTGTGTGTGTATGTATGTGTGTATGTGTATGCGTGTGTATATGTGTATGTGTGTATATGTGTGTGTGTATATATGTATTTGTATGCGTGTATGTGTGTGTGTGTGTGCGTGTGTGTATGTGTCAGTGTGTGGCGAACGAAAGTTCATCTGGGTCTCAAATCCGACCAGGGGTAGCTGTTAATGTATAACCACACTGATGAGAGGTGATACCTCGAGACACGTGTCTGTGGATTACTTATTTATTATATATATACTCCCACTTTGGCCGAGTACTTTAAATAGGGATTTAATTATAAATTCACCGTTCTGGCGTGTAGCTAACCCGCGCTTTGTTTACAAAAGTTTGAAGCCTCTAGTGAATTCATATCCACTGAGAAATGTAGCAATGAAATATTCTATATTTGACAGCTGCCTCTGGCCGCAAGGGTAAGAGACTTGGCGAACGAGAGTTTATTCGGGTCTCAAATCCTGCCAGGGGTTGCTATTAATGTATAACAACACTGATGAGAGGTTATACCTCGAAACACGTGTCCGTGGTTTACTTATTTATTATATATATATATATATATATATATATATATATGTAATATATCAAGAAAAATGAAAAAACACAGGTTTAAATGGGTTAAGTGGTGAGTTTATTGGCCGACGCTGCAGTGTTTCGATCTATTAAATAGATCATCTTCAGGGCATAAGATAAGAAATTATATATCACAGAATGATGAGAAAAAGTGAGTGGTAATCCTTCTTATTCACACACACACACACACACACACACACACACAACCTTGAGTTTTCACTTCCGCTGTCGTTTATCGCTACAGAAAAAAATTTATACACACACACACTACCACATACCTAAAAAATGCACAATGTTTCCTTCAATACACACACTAACAGCGCTACATACTCACACCTTAAAATAGAATATTTGATGTCATATTTCAAAACCGTCTCCTTTTTCAAACTTCAGAAAAAAATTTTAAACAGACTGAATAAGAAGGATTACCACTCACTTTTTCTCATCATTCTGTGATATATAATTTCTTATCTTATGCCCTGAAGATGATCTATTTAATAGATCGAAACACTGCAGCGTCGGCCAATAAACTCACCACTTAACCCATTTAAACCTGTGTTTTTTCAATTTTCTTGATATATTACATACCGTCGGATTTACTTCCTCTCTTTACATATATATATATATATATATATAATATATATATATATATATATATATGTTTCTGTACTTATATGTATTTATATATTTGTATATATAGATATTTATATTTATAAGAGCAAATTAATCCGACAGTATGTGGAGAAAGGTAGACAAACACTGGGTGTTGTAGAAAATGGATGTTTATTATAAGTGGTGATGTCGACGTGGTAACGTTTTAGTCTGTTAGACCTTCACCAGGAAGTTGGATTGAGTTCTTGCTTTAATAGTGAACATTCTCATAATGGTGAATTTAGGAGGTCATGAAAAAAGGGGTGGTCTGTTGTTGGTGTTAGCAGAGGTTGGTATTAGGAGATTTTCCTTTTTCACACCATCTGAGAGAAAATGGAAAATCTCCTACTACCAACCTCTGCTAACATCAACAACTGACCCCCCCCTTTATTCAAAACCTCCTAATTCACCAGTATGAAAATGTTCACCATTGAAGCAAGAACTCAATCCAAATTCCTGAAGACCGAAACGTTACAACGTCGACATCACTACCTACAATAAACATCCATTTTCTACAATATCCCGTGTTTGTCTACCTCTACATATATATATATATATATATATATATATATATATATTATATATATATATGCATATAGATGCATTAAATATGTATATATACGTATATATATACTTATATATTTATATAAATAGTATCTATAAATATATAAGCATGTATATATAGATATATGTGCGTTTATATATATATATATATATATATATATATATATATATATATATATATATAGCATCCTATGATCGCTTTATCCTTTCCATTGCAGTGGCATCAGTAAATAATAAAAATGTGCTCAATATATTAAAAACATACAGCAATACTACTACTACTTCTAGAATCTACCGGTGTAGGTCATTAAATTTATATATATATATATATATATATATATATATATAATATATATATATATATATATATATTATGGACTCTCTCGTCGATTTTCGACGCATGAGGTTTCACACACACAATGAACAACCCATACAGTGATTTGTTTATAGTGGTGAAGGCTTGTGTTGGACCATCCACACTTTTTGGCACAGTCGATAGGAAAGAATTGGTGCATCGAAGGTTGCCACACACCCAATCAACGACCCAGTCTGCCCTACTATTTAACCCATAGCTGGAGTGGAGAATGTACGGATTCATACCTTTCCCAATATATATATATATATATATATATATATATATATATATATATTACACTACTGTGTCTGGCTTAGCCTAGTGATCACAATGTCTAAATAATTAAATAAACATTTACTAATTTCTTGATAAACTTCTTACTTAAGTTTTTTCAATTTCCCCTGGCAATGCTACAATAGACATTTTCTAATACCTATAATATATGTCTGTGTATCTAAACTGTTGACTACATTTTAGAGTCTTTAACTTTTACTTTAATCTTATTTTACTTTGATCCAGTTAGTGTGATTAGATTACTATGAGCAACGAGTAACAAATGCTATCGCTCAATTAGCTATTGGTATTATCGTAATCATTTTGAATCTTTTATAACTTCTACTGTTATAACTTCTGTTATAACTTAAACAACAAAATTGAATCGCATTTGGTAGAGAACCACCTGTTTAAATTGTTACATATTACTATGCAACACAGTAGGGTGTCCGATTGTGGCGTAATGGTTAGTGATCCAGTGTTACTGAATTAATTGAGAGTTCGATCCTCGCTGAATGACCCATACTCACTACTTTGTCCCCACACCGTGGTCTCAAAGTCTTGTCACTGCAATAGAACTCCAAATTAATCAGTCATATTTACATGAAATAAGCCGCAAAGAAATATAAAATTATTATTATTATTATTATTATTATTATTATTATTATTATTATTATTGCTGGATCACATTCCCAACCAAGTTGTGCCTAGTTTTGTATTCCCGTTTTGCTAGTTTGCTGCATTCACTTAATACATGGTTTACAGTCTCATCTCTGACACCGCACAGTCTACATTTACTGTTATTATTATTATTATTATTTACTCCTTTTGAGTTTTCACATCAGTGTTAGCTGATGGTCTTTCACTGGAGTCTGAGTGACACCAAGTCTCCTCAGGTCTCCAGGACTCTTCTGAGTATTCTGGCAGATTGCAGCAGTGCAGTGTTCTGAATGGTTTCAATCCTTCCTCTGATTTCCAAACTTTCCAAACCCTTTTCCAATCCTTTTGGGGCCGTTCCAAGTGCACCAACTACAATTGGGATAACTTTCACTTTCATATTCCATAACTTTTTCAGTTCTCTGGCAAGGTCGAGATATTTGTCCATTTTTTCATTATTATTATTATTACTATTATTATTATTATTATTATTATTGTTGTTGTTGTTGTTGTTGTTGTTGCTGTTGTTATTATTACTGATATTATAATTATTGCTGTTGTTGTTGTTATTATTATTATTATTATTATTATTATTATTATTATTATTATTATTATCCTCCTCATTATTATTATTATATTTTAATAAATGATATAAATTATATAATTAAAACAAAAAATATTGATTGTCCTGGGTATGATATAAAACTGCATCTAATGGTGGATTTTCAATTCTGGAGATTTGGGGCGTGTTGAATATCCTTTTTTCCTTTATAGCAGCATTGATAATGTCCCGTTTATGGGTTGAATAGAAAAAATGAGTTTTAAATAATGTGTTTAAAAAAATTTGAATGTCCACCAGGAAAGAATAAAACAACCAACCAACCAACCAACCAACCAACCAACCCACCAAAAATTGTCAAAAATTAAAACAATATGTAGGGGTGACAAGACTTTCAGACCACACTGTACTCTAAAACAGTATTTCTTCAGTTAACTGCAAAATAAAAACAAAGGTTTCGAATTGTGATTTGCAAGTTTTTACATAGTTTACCGTCACGAGTAAAAAAAAATGTTCTTTTCCAGTAAATTACATCAGCTTCTCACCTCGCAATTCATTGTTAGGAACTTATTTGACTCCAAGATCTTTTTTTTCATTTATTTATTTTTTCATTTAAGCTTATCTTTTTCATTTCTTTAGTGTCTGCCAAATGGTTTTAATTTTCTTTCTGTTTAGATAACCCAAACATGAAATAACCACATTTCATTTAAACTTGATGATTTTAACATCTAACCCCACTCACACCCTCCGACCCAACGTTAAAGAATTTCTAATTATTTCACTTTCATTGCTCACCTCCAACAACGCCATTGACAGTAAAACGCTAAACAGTCAGTTTATAGATTACAGACAATGCCTTGGTAAAGACCTGCAATAAGTATTCATCAGAGGATGTATCATCAAAAAAACAGACAAACACCAATGAATTGACTTCTGTCCAATTACGTTTTTTCTTTGTTGTTGAAATGAAATTAACATTTGATTAAAAACATCAAAAAGAAAACTTTAAAAAATCAAAATCAAATAACATAATAAACATTTGCACATCGATACAACGCAAGGGAGTTAACTATGTAAGTTTTAATTTTTTAGTATTATCTGCGTTATTCGGATTATTGTCCCCATCTTCATTGTTATTTGTACAACGTTTCGGCCGATATACCCTCCGGCCTTCTTCAGGAACCTCTTGTCGGACTCGGGAACTTTCTCTGACTTGGGAACCTTCTTTTCGAACTCGGAAACTTTCTTGTCGTATTCGGGCGCCATCACGGAACCTTGAACCTAACCCTTTATTTATTCCACGGGGTTATCCTGTTCTCATTCCGCTAATCATAGCTGGGGTAGGAGTTGTGTTAATTAATTATTTTTCTAACTGCTTTCACTCAGGATTGAACTCGGGTACCAGAGATAACTGTCACTTAGAACTGTCTTAACCTAACTGCCTTATCCATTCGGCCATGTGTCCAATTGGACAATTGAGTGTGAATATTGGGACAAGAAAGGTCCCGAGTTCGAAAAGAAATACCTGAAGAAGGCCAGAGAGTATATCGGCCGAAACGTTGTACAAATAACAATAAAGATGGGGACAATAGTCCGAATACCGCAGATAATACTAATCTTCAAGCTTCATCTCAAACATTCAGAGAAATTTTAATTTTTTATATATTAGGGTGAGAAGAAAATATTTTAAAAATATAACAAACACTGGATGTTATGATCTGGAAACAATTTTTAGTATCAATACTTAAGCATTTCGGTATATTGAACCATCTTCAGGACACTGTTAAGTAATGTTTATGTGAGGGACAAAATGAAAGATGTTAAGTGTATAGTGAATGTGTGAATATGATGCTATTAACCGTTAATTTTCCTGATCATAACATCCTGTGTTCGTTATATTTTTAAAATATTTTCTTCTCATATCTTCGGATTAATTTCATCACCTTATTTCCATACTAGGGTGAGTGAAAACTTTTGCAATATTTTGGCACGGGTTAGTTTAATATGTAGCGAGATCATCTTGTGGCACCCCGGATTTATTTTCTCTTCTAATGCCTGCTTTATTTGAAACTAGAAGCGACTACCCGTCATCCCCTAGGTAGAGAGGGGGATAGTAAGGTGTTAGTCCCCCCAGATGCATTGATTGTTTTTGTTACAATCTTATGGGCCACCCTTAAATCTTTTAGCAAGAGCACTTGTCCAGTGGAAATCCTTGGTAATCCACTGATAAAGAATGTTCAGTATTGTAAGTTCCTTCATCAATGATTTGCAAGTTGACCATGAAAGTATCAGTGTTTAAGTAGTGAATCAGCCACGCCTTATGACTGTTGATTGGCTGGAGGAATAAGTCACGTGACCTCGCCCAGTCTAAAAGTTTAGGTGGGGAATTATAGCACATCATATATGCCCAAATATTCCAACAGTTTTGGTTTTACATAATTGATTCATAGGATTCAAGTAAGACAATATATATATATATATATATATATTATATATATATATATATATAATTTTTATCATTTTCAAAACATTTCGTTGCCTGATGATTGCTACGCTTAAAAAAATTAAGCATACATAGCAAGAAACTAATGGTAGCAAACTTGTTCCCATGTAAGTAAATACAAACTAAAATATTCGTTTATTTATTTATCTATGTAAATATATATATAGGGGCCGGGTTAGCCCAGTCGATAGAGCGTTCGGCTAGAAACCACAAGGTTCCTAGTTCGATACCGGTCCTCGCCAACTCAGTGTATGAGTAGCACAGGGATCTGTGCGGTAAAGTAAGGAGCTAATGGTAAGTGTGGCGCTCCAACTCAGACGCCAAAACAATCTCCTTGGTCTAGCGCTATTGAAAAGGGGATAGACTCCCTCGGTGATAGGCTGATACCGACTTTAGGCCGCCCCGACGACTTTACTTTACTTTATATATATATATATATATATATATTATATATATATATGTAAACAACTTTGAGCTATTCGGCTGAAAATAGCTAAAAGTTGTTTACATTTGGGTCGTGCGATAAAGTCTCCAAAGTGGAACATATATATATATATTATATTATATATATATATATATATATAATTAATTGATTTGTAAAATCCCTTAATGCATATATCCAACCCTTCACAGGATGAGTTGACCAGGTTGGAATTCAGATAGTTAATTCTCCTAGACTGGTTGCCACACTACCTTTAAAGCGCATAGTGTTCCCTACAGTTTATTCATAGCTGGAGTTAGAATAGTTAGATTCATACCTTTCCCAACGGTATTAGCGCTTATATGAAATACAAACGAAGGAAGCGCGTGGTGTAATGGTTAAAGTCACGGGGGATGGACTCGTCGCCCCGAGTTCAAATCCTGGACATGGTGATTGCGTTTCACTTAGCGCTAATAACCTTGGGAAAGGTATGAATCCTACTCTCCCTCCAGCTATGGGTAAATAGTAGGGCAGACTGGGCTCTTTAACCTTGGTTAGGCAACCGGTCTAGGAGAAGGAAAACTCTGAATTCAAACCTGTTAAACTCCGTTTAAGAAATTGACCATGTGTCGCATCCTGCTCGTGCGGAGGGGTTGGTAAATATATATATGAAATACAAACAGACTCATCCAGTATTTGAAATGTCGCCGTGTCTATGTTCTTCCAGATTTACCACTGAGTGCAATTTTAAAACAGCTATGATGCAATTTATTGTGTTTATTTACAATTTGCATATATTTCACACAACAAATAAATGTTTTGAAGAAATATATAAGTTTTAAAGAATTTCATTTTATTATCTCTTGCCAAAAAAATAATGAAATAAACATTCCGAAATGATTCACTATAACAATGTTTATTTATTGCCTGTAATGTTTATTTACTGGGGTTTATTTACAAACAGGAGATCTAAACAAAAACTCATTTTCAATGCTGACTTATCTAAATCTTCTACTACTTATGTTCCCTTTATATCAACAACTCATAACAGGCAAAACACACTGTGGCTTTAGAATAGAACGACTGCACCTCTGCAGAGAGGTATGGTCCTTCCTCCCAATGGGCCCACTTGTTGGCCGTGTGTTGATGCTTAAGGATGGAACGCTGGTGGTTGAGCAATCCATGACATGCAAAACTTAATTTGGAATAGAAGCTGAGTTCTAAAAAAATTGTTAAAAAATGGACTACCCATCAAAAATGAAAAACAAAAAAAACAAAACAAACAAATAACAAAACAAAAACAAAATTTCTTCGGCTGAAAATGACACAATGGGTTGACATGCCGCAAAATCCAATGAACCAACTAATCAACACTTTAGTAGTCGAAACAAAAATACTGAATCCCCTAAGTAAGTAAAATCATCAAATTCATTAAAAGATTAAAAAATAAAACAATTTGAAATGTAAACTTTAAATATGTATTAAAATAAAACAAACTATATATAGATATATAATACCAGTCATGTATTTATTAAAACTTGTTTTAAAAAACAACGAGGACTGTCTAATGTTGCATGTTATAATTTTGAGTGTATTTATTCTATGTTATGACGATTTGGGTAATGTGACGTTAGCAGTGACGTAGTTTTTGTTACAGACAAAAACAGGAAGCGAATCTCCATTATTAATAGATTATTATCATTGTTGTTGTTGCTGTTGTTATTATTACTAATATTATTATTGTTATTATTTTCACTCCTTTTGAGTTTTTCACATGACTCTGAGTGACATCAGGACTCCTCAGATCTCTAGGATTCTTCTGAGTATTCTAGCGGATTGCAGCAGTGTAGTAGTCTGGATGGTCTCAATTCTTACTCTGATTTCCAGATCCTCCAGTCTTTTTTTAAGTTTATTGGGACCGTTCCAAGTGCACCAATTACAATTGGTATCACTTTCACTCCCATGTTCCACAGCTTTTTCAATTCTCTGGCAAGGTCCAGGTATTTATCCATATTTTCATTTTCCTTACTGAATCCCCTCCAAAATGGCGTGCTGTGTTGAAAAAAGTCATGGAAGCATCACCCCACAAGAAAGCAGCTGTACGGCCAATTACCCCCTAAAGTCTCGAATTACGAGCCTTGTCGACTGACGCTTTAGAATACACTGACAGCACCTCTGTCCAATGGGACCACGTATTGGCTGTGGATGGTAGCCTGTGATGCTTAAGGATAGGACCCTGGTGGCTGAGCAGTCTATTAGATGAAACACTCCATTTTGTCCCTTACTTATGCTAGACGGGTGGTCGGAGTGGCTCCTACGACCTATCGGCTGATTACGTCACGCCCAAGCAACTATATGATTGTGCCATACGCTCAACTCGTTTTATCAGCCCAAGGCGCTTCTTCAAGGTCTTAATGATCTGGATATGACGTTAAACTCTTTCTGGATAAAATTCCAGTTCTGGAGCTCCGGGAATGTGGAGTATCCCTTTATCACCATTACCTCCAGGTAGGATCTGATCCGGAGTGGTAGTACCTGGTAGGGTCCCATCGATGGATGAAAAAAGGCCAACGCACAAACGGGATATAGACAATCAGTGAACACTGTTTCTTTCTCGAATGCTCGGACGCGCCTGGTTCAAGTCCTAGGATAAAAGAACAATATACACTATTTTCTTGTCGACACTGTGTGTCCTTCCACCGCCTGATTCGTTTTGCCTCAGTGTGTTTTTAATACATTTCGCCTTGCCATTATGTATATTACACCTCTTGCCGTTCGATGATTTCATGCACGGCACAAGCGGTTCTTTGCCACTTATGGGGAAGGGGTCGGCTATGCCCTTTACAATGAGTGAAATAAAAAGAATGCGTTCTAAAAAATGTGTTTAAACAATTGAGTACCCATCAAGAATGAACAAAACAAAAACATCTTTGGCATGAAATGGGTTGACATGCCGTAAAATTCGACCAAACTAACATTCTGTCCTACAAGCAAACACTGTATAATTCTTTAAAGTCGAACCCTAAGTAAAGTAAAGTCGTCGGGAGTCTATCCCATTTTCACTAGCGCTAGACCGAGGAGATGATTTTGGCGACTAAGATGGAGCACCACACCTACCATCAGCTCCCCACTTTACCGCACAGGTCCTTGTGCTACTCATATGCTGAGTTGGCGAGGACCGATATCGTACAAGGAACCTTATAGTTCTTGGTCGAATGCTCTACCGACTCAGCTAGACCGGCCTCTACTATAAAAAAATCGTCTAAGTAACCATTACCAACGTCTGGAACTACGCCACTGCTACAAAATATTGATGGCTTTGTCTGCCAGACATCTTTTTTTTTAGTTGTTGTCCAGAGTCAATTGGAAATTCGATCGGTTCTCTCTTCACTGTGAATTTAATTCAAAAAAAAAAAAGAAAAAGAAAAAAAAGAGTTTGTGTATTTTCTTTCCTCGCAGGTCTTTTCAAGCAATAAATGAACAAAGTCTCAGTGGAAAGCACCCAACATGGACGTTACTCAAATGTCTTTAAGACCTAAACGATTCTAGCGAGCCAAATAAGACGAGAAAAAAAAACGATTCCCAGGAGAGTACACTCAAATATTATATCAGCCAGTGTGTGCTTCTCAAGTCGACTTCTAATTTCACGACTGATAGATCTTAACAGCTGACTTTCTACTAATCAGTTCGTTTGCAGCAAGATTTGCACATTTTTCTTTCTTTCTCATTTCTTCTATGGAGTTTATTCTTTGTCTTGTAGAATAATCGGTTCAAGAGTCTGATTGAAACGAAGAGTTAAGACTGAAGTTTAATAATAATATTCCTTTCCAGCCATCGTTGTTGATTGGTGGTTGAGGTACCATCTATACATATATAAAGGACAGTTGTGTGAACCTGTATATCCGGGGGAAACATAGAAAATAAAACAATTAATGACAAAGTAAATATGTATACACATTCAATATCAGCAAGGCTTGGTTTTTGAGCAAAAATAATGAAGATTTGATTTATATTTATATCTATATCTATCTTCTATACATATATAATGGGTAGTGTGTTTATATGTATGTCGGGGGGAAACTTTGAAAATAAAACAATTAACGAAAATATATATATATATGTATACACATTACATATCACCAGGACTTGGTTGTTGAGCAAAAATAATGAATATTTGATTTATATTTATATTTATATCTAACTTTTATACATATATAAAGGGTAGTGTATGTCCGGAGGAAACTTCGAAAATAAAACAATTAACGACAAAGTAAATTTATATACACATTAAATATCACCAGGGCTTGGTTTTTGAGCAAAAATAATGAAGATTTCATTCATATTTATATCTATATCTATCGTATATACGTATATAGAGGTTAGTTGTGTGTATATGTATGTCCGGAGGAAACTTTGAAAATAAAACAATTAACGACAAAGTAAATATATATACACATTAAATATCACCAGGACTTGGTTTTTGAGCAAAAATAATGAATATTTCATTTATATTTATATCTATATCTATCGTCTATCCGTATATAAAGGGTAGTGTGTGTATATGTATGTCCGGAGGAAACTTTGAAAATAAAACATTTAATGACAAAGTAAATATATATACACATTAAATATCACCAAGGCTTGGTTTTTGAGCAAAAATAATGAAGATTTCATTTATATTTATATCTATATCTAACTTCTATACGTATATAAAGGGCAGTTTTGTGTATATGTATGTCCGGAAGAAACTTTGAAAATAAAACAATTAACGACAAAGTAAATATATATACACATTAAATATCACCAGGACTTGGTTTTTGAGCAAAAATAATGAAGATTTCATTTATATTTGTGAAGATAATTTAAAAGATAAAAACTTAAATAGCAACAGTATGGGATTTTTTAATTTTTTTATTTAATATTTTAAATATGAGACACTGGTTTTTCTTTTCACAGTGTCTGTGCACGTTTTCTTTTCTTTTCTGACGCCTTACCAGGCCGGATCAAAACAAATTATTTTTACGTAGGGATTTTAATGAGACGTCTCCTGCATTAACATACATGAATGATAATATGAATACCATACATGAATAATGGTTTGAAACTTAGCTTTACAGATCTATTTGATTCTCCTTGGATACCCAATATTTGTGGCCTTGTGTCAAATCTAAAGTATGCTTATTACTCAGTCATGGCTTTGTTCCAAGATGTGTATTTGTAAACTAGACAGAAATAAGGATTTTATTATTATTCATTATTATTTGTTGTAATATTTCGACCCTGAGAATTCAGAATCAAATAGTAGAAATAGATTCATTCTTAGAGCAATAGTTACAGTGTTTGTTCCCAACTATCATTATTTGACTTGTTCATCAGAAAGAGAACAGGCTTATAAATAAAGGTCCAACAATATGTATTAAATACGTTACATATCTTGCACGTCTTCCCGTGTACCAATCATTTCTTGACTTTCGGTTTTGCGTGTACCAATCACGTCTTGACTTTCAAAATGAACACTTGCCAAAATACGGTTTTCAGCTTTTATCTAAATACATTTCCTAACTCCTGTCATTAAAAATAAATTATTTTGTATTGTCCTGAGGAAGGTTTAATATAAACCGAAACGTTTAAAATCAATTCATCTTTTTTTTTAGGAATATTTTGTTTTTCTATTTTCTATCAATAGAGATATGTATCACAACTAATAACTTGGCAGGGAGTGCAAACACTAAAATAAGACGACTGACAATTCGCTAAAGGCCAAAAGTGTTGGTATTTGAAACATTGGGTCAAACAGTGTGGTTATTATGTGGGTTGACATGCGGTAAAATCTAACCAACCAACCAACCAACCAACCAAACAACCAACCAACCAACCATACCATCAAATGAACTTTTGTGTCATATCCAAAACAGCCCCTTTTGAAAGGGTTCTTAACTTTCAGCAGGGGTTACATTCAGCGTATTCAGAACTCTGACGAGAGACCGGGTGGGTGGGATTGAGGAATTCGAATTGGATAGCTGCCGAAATTTGTAGTCATTTATGCAATAAATCCGATCAACAAATGAAATATGTGCATCTCTTGAGCACAATCACGAACACTGCACGTTATTTAATTAAAACCTGGTTTGTGGCATTCATCCCACTGCAATCAGAACAATAGACTCAAGCATTAGCCAACAAATTCTAGAATATGCTCCGTGTCAACCCTATTTCAGATCATATTGGTGTATATATGTATTGGCATGCTTCCGTCAGCTAAAGACGATGGCGTAGTGTCCATCTTTTAAAACTGTATCTGCGCGAGTAGCTGAACAGGACAATCTTTGAATGGCAATCTCTGGTACAGTAACTGCAAATAGACAGTGATGCTTGCTGAAGTTGCTGTTGTCTCTCCTTACGTGTCGCTCTCCTTTCCGTGGCGGTTTCTTTTCCCTCTTTTCAGTCATTTTCGCCCATTGTTTGACAAGGAGGCGCAGGGCCGCTCGATTTTCTGCACCAGTCTCCCATGTGTTGCTGTTAATGAGGCATGTCTTCATGACCCTGTTGCAGACGTCTTTAAAGCGCAGGGTGGTCTCCCACATGTTGCTGTTAATGAGGCATGTCTTCATGACCCTCTTGCAGACGTCTTTAAAGCGCAGGGGTGGTCTCCCATGTGTTGCTGTTAATGAGGCATGTCTTCATGACCCTCTTGCAGACGTCTTTAAAGTGCAGAGGTGGTCTCCCATGTGTTGCTGTTAATGAGGCATGTCTTCATGACCCTCGTGCAGACGTCTTTAAAGCGCAGGCGTGGTCTATCCTGTGTTGCTCTTAATGAGTCATGTCTTCATGACCCTCTTGCAGACGTCTTTAATGCGCAGGCGTGGTCTCCCATGTGTTGCTGTTAATGAGGCATGTCTTCATGACCCTGTTGCAGACGTCTTTAAAGCGCAGGCGTGGTCTCCCATGTGTTGCTGTTAATGAGTCATGTCTTCATGACCCTCTTGCAGACGTCTTTAAAGCGCAGGCGTGGTCTCCCATGTGTTGCTGTTAATGAGTCATGTCTCCACTACCCTCTTGCAGACGTCTTTAAAGCGCAGGCGTGGTCTCCCATGTGCTGCTGTTAATGAGGCATGTCTCCATGACCCTCTTGCAGACGTCTTTAAAGCGCAGGCGTGGTCTCCATGTGTTGCTGTTAATGAGTCATGTCTCCATTACCCTCTTGCAGACGTCTTTAAAGCGCAGGCGTGGTCTCCCATGTGCTGCTGTTAATGAGGCATGTCTCCATGACCCTCTTGCAGACGTCTTTAAAGCGCAGGCGTGGTCTCCCATGTGTTGCTGTTAATGAGTCATGTCTCCATTACCCTCTTGCAGACGTCTTTAAAGCGCAGGCGTGGTCTCCCATGTGCTGCTGTTAATGAGGCATGTCTCCATGACCCTCTTGCAGACGTCTTTAAAGCGCAGGCGTGGTCTCCCATGTGTTGCTGTTAATGAGTCATGTCTCCATTACCCTCTTGCAGACGTCTTTAAAGCGCAGGCGTGGTCTCCATGTGCTGCTGTTAATGAGGCATGTCTCCATGACCCTCTTGCAGACGTCTTTAAAGCGCAGGCGTGGTCTCCCATGTGTTGCTGTTAATGAGGCATGTCTCCATGACCCTCTTGCAGACGTCTTTAAAGCGCAGGCGTGGTCTCCCATGTGCTGCTGTTAATGAGGCATGTCTCCATGACCCTCTTGCAGACGTCTTTAAAGCGCAGGCGTGGTCTCCCATGTGTTGCTGTTAATGAGGCATGTCTCCATGACCCTCTTGCAGACGTCTTTAAAGCGCAGGCGTGGTCTCCCATGTGCTGCTGTTAATGAGGCATGTCTCCATGACCCTCTTGCAGACGTCTTTAAAGCGCAGGCGTGGTCCTCCCATGTGTTGCTGTTAATGAGGCATGTCTCCATGACCCTCTTGCAGACTTCTTTAAGCGCAGGCGTGGTCTCCCATGTGTTGCTGTTAATGAGGTATGTCTCCCATGACCCTCTTGCAGACGTCTTTAAAGCGCAGGCGTTGTCTCCCATGTGTTGCTGTTAATGAGGCATGTCTTCATGACCCTGTTGCAGACGTCTTTAAAGCGCAGGCGTGGTCTCCCATGTGTTGCTGTTAATGAGGCATGTCTTCATGATCCTCTTGCATATGTCTTTAAAGTGCAGACGTGGTCTCCCTACCGGTCGGGTGCCTTCTACTAATTCGCCATACAGTAGATCTTTGGGTATACGGCCTTTGTCCATCTTCCTGACATAACCAAGCCACCGCAGGCGTCTCTCGCAGATGATGGCGAACATGCTGTTCATATTTGCTCGTTACAGCACGTTTGTGGTGTGGATATAGCTCCACTGGAAAACTTTTATAATTCTCTATTCATTTGGCCTTGTGTCAAACTAATATAAGCGACATGTGTTATTGAGTGACTAGTTTAACCACATTATATGGCAATGCCAATTCGGACTTCGTTTTGCTACGTGTTGTTGCCATTCGTATATAACATATTCGCCTATGTATTTTAAGAATAAGAATATGTATGATTAAATATGGTAGAAGTTAAGAAAGGTGCAGGAACACACACACACACACACACACACACACACACACACACACACACACACGTGGTCTAAGGGTTAGAGTCGTAGGAAATAGACTCGTCAACGCGAGTTCAATTCCTGGACGAAGCTGTAGGCATTTCACATAGCGCTAATACCCTTGGGAAAGGTATACATCCAATTCTCCCTCCAGCTCTGGGTAAATAGTAGGGCAGACTGGGCTATTTAACCATGGTTAGGTAACCGGTCTAGGAGAAGGAAAACTCTGAATTCAAACCCGATAAACCCCGCTTAAGAAATTGACCTTGTGTCGCATCCTGCTCGTGCGGAGGGGGTTTTATTTATATATATATATATATAATATATTATATATATATATATATATATATATATATGTCAAATTTTATTGATAATTAATTGAATGATTTGATAAAGAGTCCATAGAATTTAAGAAATGTGTTTTCTATAAATGACCTCTCTTAAAAGTATTATTATTTTTATTTTTATTTTCATCCAATTTGGGAGAGGTCCCCGGAAAATATCTTTTTCAATTATTCTATACATTCCATTCCTTTTTTTATTATATTCGGTGGTTCATTTTTACATTAATTCTTAACTATATATATATTCACTATTCACATGCATACTCAATCCGGACAATTAAAAGAGTTGTTTAATTTCTAGTACATATCCATATGAGTATTTGCATTATTTAATTTAATAATGATAGTTGAATCTTTTGTAAATATGTCAGAGTAATTATAATATTTACAACATTCTATTGCATCTATTTTAATTGATTTATATGCAAACGGGCTCCTTTAACGTTAGCTTGGTAACCAGTTTAAAGGAAGGAAAACTGAATCCAAACCTGTTAAACTCCACTTAAGATATTGACCTTGTGGCCACAATAAATCAATTAAAATAGAATGCAATAGAATGTTGTAAATATTATAATTACTCTGACATATTTACAAAAGATTCAACTATCATTATTAAATAAATAATGCAAATACTCATATGGATATGTACTAGAAATTAACAATCTTTTTAATTGTCCGGATTGAGTATGCATGTGAATATGTGAATATATATATAGTTAAGAATTAATGTAAAAATGAACCACCGAATATAATAAAAAAAGAATGGAATGTATAGAATAATTGAAAAAGATATTTTCCGGGGGACCTCTCCCAAATTGGATGAAAATAAATAAAAATAATAATACTTTTAAGAGAGGTTCATTTATAGAAAACACATTTCTTAAATTCTATGGGACTCTTTATCAAATCATTCAATTAATTAATCATATAAATTTGACATAATATATATATATATATATATATATATATATATATATATTATATATATATAAATTTACCAACCCCTCCGCACGAGCAGGATGCGACACAAGGTCAATTTCTTAAGCGGGTTTATCGGGTTTGAATTCAGAGTTTTCCTTCTCCTAGACCGGTTACCTACCATGGTTAAATAGCCCAGTCTGCCCTATTTACCCAGAGCTGGAGGGAGAATTGGATGTATACCTTTCCCAAGGGTATTAGCGCTATGTGAAATGCCTACAGCTCGTCCAGGAATTGAACTCGCGTTGACGAGTCTATTTCCTACGACTCTAACCCTTAGACCACGTTGTGTGTGTGTGTTGTGTGGTGTGTGTGTGTGTGTGTGTGTGTGTGTCCTGCACCTTTCTTAAACTTCTACCATATTTAATCATACATATTCTTATTCTTAAAATACATAGGCGAATATGTTATATACGAATGGCAACAACACGTAGCAAAACGAAGTCCGAATTGGCATTGCCATATAATGTGGTTAAACTAGTCACTCAATAACACATGTCGCTTATATTAGTTTGACACAAGGCCAAATGAATAGAGAATTATAAAAGTTTTCCAGTGGAGCTATATCCACACCACAAACGTGCTGTAACGAGCAAATATGAACAGCATGTTCGCCATCATCTGCGAGAGACGCCTGCGGTGGCTTGGTTATGTCAGGAAGATGGACAAAGGCCGTATACCAAAGATCTACTGTATGGCGAATTAGTAGAAGGCACCCGACCGGTAGGGAGACCACGTCTGCACTTTAAAGACATATGCAAGAGGATCATGAAACATGCCTCATTAACAGCAACACATGGGAGACCACGCTGCGCTTTAAAGACGTCTGCAACAGGGTCATGAAGACATGCCTCATTAAACAGCAACACAATGGGAGACAACGCCTGCGCTTTAAAAAGACGTCTGCAAGAGGGTCATGGAGACATACCTCATTAACAGCAACACATGGGAGACCACGCCTGCGCTTTAAAGAAGTCTGCAAAGGGTCATGGAGACATGCCTCATTAACAGCAACACATGGGAGACCACGCCTGCCGCTTAAAAAGACGTCTGCAAGAGGGTCATGGAGACATGCCTCATTAACAGCAGCACATGGGAGACCACGCCTGCGCTTTAAAGACGTCTGCAAGAGGGTCATGGAGACATGCCTCATTAACAGCAACACATGGGAGCCACGCCTGCGCTTTAAAGACGTCTGCAAGAGGATGAACATGCCTCATTAACAGCAGCACATGGAGACCACGCCCTGCGCAGACGTTGCAAAGGGTCATGGAGACATGCCTCATTAACAGCAACACATGGGAGACCACGCCTGCGCTTTAAAGACGTCTGCAAGAGGGTCATGGAGACATGCTCTTAACAGCAGCACATGGGAGACCACGCCTGCGCTTTAAAGACGTCTGCAAGAGGGTAATGGAGACATGACTCATTAACAGCAAACATGGAGACCACGCCTGCGCTTTAAGAGTCTGCAAGAGGGTCATGGAGACATGCCTCATTAACAGCAGCACATGGGAGACCACGCCTGCGCTTTAAAGACGTCTGCAAGAGGGTAATGGAGACATGACTCATTAACAGCAACACATGGGAGACCACGCCTGCGCTTTAAAGACGTCTGCAAGAGGGTCATGGAGACATGCCTCATTAACAGCAGCACATGGGAACCACGCCTGCGCTTTAAAGACGTCTGCAAGAGGTAATGGAGACATGACTCATTAACAGCAACACATGGGAGACCACGCCTGCGCTTTAAAGACGTCTGCAAGAGGGTCATGGAGACATGCCTCATTAACAGCAGCACATGGGAGACCACGCTGCGCTTTAAGACGTCTGCAAGAGGGTAGTGGAGACATGACTCATTAACAGCAACACATGGGAGACCACGCCTGCGTTTAAAGACGTCTGCAAGAGGTCATGAAGACATGACTCATTAACAGCAACACATGGGAGACCACGCCTGCGCTTTAAAGACGTCTGCAACAGGGTCATGAAGACATGCCTCATTAACAGCAACACATGGAGACCACGCCTGCGCATTAAAGACGTCTGCAAGAGGGTCATGAAGACATGACTCATTAAGAGCAACACAGGATAGACCACGCCTGCGCTTTAAAGACGTCTGCACGAGGGTCATGAAGACATGCCTCATTAACAGCAACACATGGGAGACCACCTCTGCACTTTAAAGACGTCTGCAAGAGGGTCATAAGACATGCCTCATTAACAGCAACACATGGGAGACCACCCCTGCGCTTTAAAGACGTCTGCAAGAGGGTCATGAAGACATGCCTCATTAACAGCAACATGTGGGAGACCACCCCTGCGCTTAAAGACGTCTGCAACAGGGTCATGAAGACATGCCTCATTAACAGCAACACATGGGAGACTGGTGCAGAAAATCGAGCGGCCCTGCGCCTCCTTGTCAAACAATGGGCGAAAATGACTGAAAAAGAGGGAAAAGAAACCGCCACGGAAAGGAGAGCGACACGTAAGGAGAGACAACAGCAACTTCAGCAAGCATCACTGTCTATTTGCAGTTACTGTACCAGAGATTGCCATTCAAAGATTGTCCTGTTCAGCTACTCGCGCAGATACAGTTTTAAAAGATGGACACTACGCCATCGTCTTTAGCTGACGGAAGCATGCCAATACATATATACACCAATATGATCTGAAATAGGGTTGACACGGAGCATATTCTAGAATTTGTTGGCTAATGCTTGAGTCTATTGTTCTGATTGCAGTGGGATGAATGCCACAAACCAGGTTTTAATTAAATACGTGCAGTGTTCGTGATTGTGCTCAGAGATGCACATATTTCATTTGTTGATCGGATTTATTGCATAAATGACTACAAATTTCGGCAGCTATCCAATTCGAATTCCTCAATCCACCCACCCGGTCTCTCGTCAGAGTTCTGAATACGCTGAATGTAACCCCTGCTGAAAGTTAAGAACCCTTTCAAAAGGGGCTGTTTTGGATATGACACAAAAGTTCATTTGATGGTATGGTTGGTTGGTTGGTTGTTTGGTTGGTTGGTTGGTTGGTTGGTTAGATTTTACCGCATGTCAACCCACATAATAACCACACTGTTTGACCCAATGTTTCAAATACCAACACTTTTGGCCTTTAGCGAATTGTCAGTCGTCTTATTTTAGTGTTTGCACTCCTGCCAAGTTATTAGTTGTGATACATATCTCTATTGATAGAAAATAGAAAAACAAAATATTCCTAAAAAAAAAGATGAATTGATTTTAAACGTTTCGGTTTATATTAAACCTTCCTCAGGACAATACAAAATAATTTATTTTAATGACAGGAGTTAGGAAATGTATTTAGATAAAAGCTGAAAACCGTATTTTGGCAAGTGTTCATTTTGAAAGTCAAGACGTGATTGGTACACGCAAACCGAAAGTCAAGAAATGATTGGTACACGGGAAGACGTGCAAGATATGTAACGTATTTAATACATATTGTTGGACCTTTATTTATAAGCCTGTTCTCTTTCTGATGAACAAGTCAAATAATGATAGTTGGGAACAAACACTGTAACTATTGCTCTAAGAATGAATCTATTTCTACTATTTGATTCTGAATTCTCAGGGTCGAAATATTACAACAAATAATAATGAATAATAATAAAATCCTTATTTCTGTCTAGTTTACAAATACACATCTTGGAACAAAGCCATGACTGAGTAATAAGCATACTTTAGATTTGACACAAGGCCACAAATATTGGGTATCCAAGGAGAATCAAATAGATCTGTAAAGCTAAGTTTCAAACCATTATTCATGTATGGTATTCATATTATCATTCATGTATGTTAATGCAGGAGACGTCTCATTAAAATCCCTACGTTAAAATAATTTGTTTGATCCGGCCTGGTAAGGCGTCAGAAAAGAAAAGAAAACGTGCACAGACACTGTGAAAAGAAAAAACCAGTGTCTCATATTTAAAATATTAAATAAAAAAATTAAAAAAATCCCATACTGTTGCTATTTAAGTTTTTATCTTTAAATTATCTTCACAAATATAAATGAAATCTTCATTATTTTTGCTCAAAAACCAAGTCCTGGTGATATTTAATGTGTATATATATTTACTTTGTCGTTAATTGTTTTATTTTCAAAGTTTCTTCCGACATACATATACACAAAACTGCCCTTTATATACGTATAGAAGTTAGATATAGATATAAAATAAATGAAATCTTCATTATTTTTGCTCAAAAACCAAGCCTTGGTGATATTTAATGTGTATATATATTTACTTTGTCATTAAATGTTTTATTTTCAAAGTTTCCTCCGGACATACATATACACACACTACCCTTTATATACGGATAGACGATAGATATAGATATAAATATAAATGAAATATTCATTATTTTTGCCTCAAAACCAAGTCCTGGTGATTTAATGTGTATATATATTTACTTTGTCGTTAATTGTTTTATTTTCAAAGTTTCCTCCGGACATACATATACACACAACTAACCTTCTATATACGTATATACGATAGATATAGATATAAATATGAATGAAATCTTCATTATTTTTGCTCAAAAACCAAGCCCTGTATGATTTAATGTGTATATAAATTTACTTTGTCGTAATTGTTTTATTTTCGAAGTTTCCTCCGGACATACACTACCCTTTATATATGTATAAAAGTTAGATATAAATATAAATATAAATCAAATATTCATTATTTTTGCTCAAAAACAAGTCCTGGTGATATGTATGTGTATACAATATATTTATATATTTTCGTTAATTGTTTTATTTTTCAAGTTTCCCCCGACATACATATACACACTACCCATTATATATGTATAGAAGATAGATATAGATATAAATATAAATCAAATCTTCATTATTTTTGCTCAAAAACCAAGCCTTGCTGATATTGAATGTGTATACATATTTACTTTGTCATTAATTGTTTTATTTTCTATGTTCCCCCGGATATACAGGTTCACACAACTGTCCTTTATATATGTATAGATGGTACCTCAACCACCAATCAACAACGATGGCTGGAAAGGAATATTATTATTAAACTTCAGTCTTAACTCTTCGTTTCAATCAGACTCTTGAACCGATTATTCTACAAGACAAAGAATAAACTCCATAGAAGAAATGAAAGAAAGAAAAATGTGCAAATCTTGCTGCAAACGAACTGATTAGTAGAAAGTCAGCTGTTAAGATCTATCAGTCGTGAAATTAAAGTCGACTTGAGAAGCACACACTGGCTGATATAATATTTGAGTGTACTCTCCTGGGAATCGTTTTTTTTTCTCGTCTTATTTGGCTCGCTAGAATCGTTTTAGGTCTTAAAGACATTTGAGTAACGTCCATGTTGGGTGCTTTCCACTGAGACTTTGTTCATTTATTGCTTGAAAAGACCTGCGAGGAAAGAAAATACACAAACTCTTTTTTTCTTTTTCTTTTTTTTTTTTTTGAATTAAATTCACAGTGAAGAGAGAACCGATCGAATTTCCAATTGACTCTGGACAACAACTAAAAAAAAAGATGTCTGGCAGACAAAGCCATCAATATTTTGTAGCAGTGGCGTAGTTCCAGACGTTGGTAATGGTTACTTAGACGATTTTTGTTATAGTAGAGGCCGGTCTAGCTGAGTCGGTAGAGCATTCGACCAAGAACTATAAGGTTCCTTGTACGATATCGGTCCTCGCCAACTCAGCATATGAGTAGCACAAGGACCTGTGCGGTAAAGTGGGGAGCTGATGGTAGGTGTGGTGCTCCATCTTAGTCGCCAAAATCATCTCCTCGGTCTAGCGCTAGTGAAAATGGGATAGACTCCCGACGACTTTACTTTACTTAGGGTTCGACTTTTAAAGAATTATACAGTGTTTGCTTGTAGGACAGAATGTTAGTTGGTCGAATTTTACGGCATGTCAACCCATTTCATGCCAAAGATGTTTTTGTTTTGTTCATTCTTGATGGGTACTCAATTGTTTAAACACATTTTTTAGAACGCATTCTTTTTATTTCACTCATTGTAAAGGGCATAGCCGACCCCTTCCCCATAAGTGGCAAAGAACCGCTTGTGCCGTGCATGAAATCATCGAACGGCAAGAGGTGTAATATACATAATGGCAAGGCGAAATGTATTAAAACACACTGAGGCAAAACGAATCAGGCGGTGGAAGGACACACAGTGTCGACAAGAAATAGTGTATATTGTTCTTTATCTAGGACTTGAACCAGGCGCGTCCGAGCATTCGAGAAAGAAACAGTGTTCACTGATTGTCTATATCCCGTTTGTGCGTTGGCCTTTTTTTCATCCATCGATGGGACCCTACCAGGTACTACCACTCCGGATCAGATCCTACCTGGAGGTAATGGTGATAAAGGGAATACTCCACATTCCCGGAGCTCCAGAACTGGAATTTTTATCCAGAAAGAGTTTAACGTCATATCCAGATCATTAAGACCTTGAAGAAGCGCCTTGGGCTGATAAAACGAGTTGAGCGTATGGCACAATCATATAGTTGCTTGGGCGTGACGTAATCAGCCGATAGGTCGTAGGAGCCACTCCGACCACCCGTCTAGCATAAGTAAGGGAAAAATGGAGTGTTTCATCTAATAGACTGCTCAGCCACCAGGGTCCTATCCTTAAGCATCACAGGCTACCATCCACAGCCAATACGTGGTCCATTGGACAGAGGTGCTGTCAGTGTATTCTAAAGCGTCAGTCGACAAGGCTCGTAATTCGAGACTTTAGGGGGTAATTGGCCGTACAGCTGCTTTCTTGTGGGGTGATGCTTCCATGACTTTTTTCAACACAAGCACGCCATTTTGGAGGGGATTCAGTAAGGAAAATGAAAATATGGATAAATACCTGGACCTTGCCAGAGAATTGAAAAAGCTGTGGAACATGGGAGTGAAAGTGATACCATTGTAATTGGTGCACTTGAACGGTCCCAATAAACTTAAAAAAAAGACTGGAGGATCTGGAAATCAGAGTAAGAATTGAGACCATCCAGACTACTACACTGCTGCAATCCGCTAGAATACTCAGAAGAATCCTAGAGATCTGAGGATCCTGATGTCACTCAGAGTCATGTGAAAAACTCAAAAGGAGTGAAAATAATAACAATAATAATATTAGTAATAATAACAACAGCAAACAACAACAATGATAATAATCTATTAATAATGGAGATTCGCTTCCTGTTTTTGTCTGTAAAAAAACTACGTCACTGCTAACGTCACATTACCCAAATCGCATAACATAGAATAAATACACTCAAATTATAAACATGCAACATTAGACAGTCCTCGTTGTTTTTTAAAACAAGTTTTAATAAATACATGACTGGTTATTATATATCTATATATAGTTTGTTTTATTTTAATACATATTTAAAGTTTACATTTCAAATTGTTTTATTTTTTTAATCTTTTAATGAATTGATGATTTTACTTACTTAGGGGATTCAGTATTTTTGTTTCGACTACTAAAGTGTTGATTAGTTGGTTCATTGGATTTTTGCGCATGTCAACCCATTGTGTCATTTTCAGCCGAAGAATTTTGTTTTTGTTTTGTTATTTGTTTGTTTTTTTTTTTGTTTTTCATTTTTGATGGGTAGTCCATTTTTTAACAATTTTTTTTAGAACTCAGCTTCTATTCCAAATTAAGTTTTGCATGTCATGGATTGCTCAACCACCAGCGTTCCATCCTTAAGCATCAACACACGGCCAACAAGTGGGCCCATTGGGAGGAAGGACCATACCTCTCTGCAGAGGTGCAGTCGTTCTATTCTAAAGCCACAGTGTGTTTTGCCTGTTATGAGTTGTTGATATAAAGGGAACATAAGTAGTAGAAGATTAGATAAGTCAGCATTGAAAATGAGTTTTTGTTTAGATCTCCTGTTTGTAAATAAACCCCAGTAATAAACATTACAGGCAATAAATAAACATTGTTATAGTGAATCATTCGGAATGTTTATTTCATTATTTTTTTGGCAAGAGATAATAAAATGAAATTCTTTTAAAAACTTATATATTTCTTCAAAACATTTATTTGTTGTGTGAAATATATGCAAATTGTAAATAAACACAATAAATTGCATCATAGCTGTTTTAAAATTGCACTCAGTGGTAAATCTGGAAGAACATAGACACGGCGACATTTCAAATACTGGATGAGTCTGTTTGTATTTCATATATATATTACCAACCCCTCCGCACGAGCAGGATGCGACACATGGTCAATTTCTTAAACGGAGTTTAACAGGTTTGAATTCAGAGTTTTCCTTCTCCTAGACCGGTTGCCTAACCAAGGTTAAAGAGCCCAGTCTGCCCTACTATTTACCCATAGCTGGAGGGAGAGTAGGATTCATACCTTTCCCAAGGTTATTAGCGCTAAGTGAAACGCAATCACCATGTCCAGGATTTGAACTCGGGGCGACGAGTCCATCCCCGTGACTTTAACCATTAACCACGCGCTTCCTTCGTTTGTATTTCATATAAGCGCTAATACCGTTGGAAAGGTATGAATCTAACTATTCTAACTCCAGCTATGAATAAACTGTAGGGAACACTATGCGCTTTAAAGGTAGTGTGGCAACCAGTCTAGGAAAATTAACTATCTGAATTCCAACCTGGTCAACTCATCCTGTGAAGGGTTGGATATATGCATTAAGGGATTTTAACAAATCAATTTAATTATATATATATATATATATATATATATATAATATATATATGTTCCACTTTGGAGACTTTATCGCACGACCCAAATGTAAACAACTTTTTAGCTATTTTCAGCCGAATAGCTCAAAGTTGTTTACATATATATATATATATATATATATATAATATATATATAAGTAAAGTAAAGTCGTCGGGGCGGCCTAAAGTCGGTATCAGCCTATCACCGAGGAGTCTATCCTTTTCAATAGCGCTAGACCAAGGAGATTGTTTTGGCGTCTGAGTTGGAGCGCCACACTTACCATTAGCTCCTTACTTTACCGCACAGATCCCTGTGCTACTCATCACTGAGTTGGCGAGGACCGGTATCGAACTAGGAACCTTGTGGTTTCTAGCCGAACGCTCTATCGACTGGGCTAACCCGGCCCTATATATATATTTACATAGATAAATAAATAAAACGAATATTTTAGTTTGTATTTACTTACATGGGAACAAGTTTGCTACCATTAGTTTCTTGCTATGTATGCTTAATTTTTTTAAGCGTAGCAATCATCAGGCAACGAAATGTTTTGAAAATGAATAAAAATTATATATTATTATATATATATATATATATATATATATTATTTACTTGAATCCTATGAATCAATTATGTAAAACCAAAACTGTTGGAATATTTGGGCATATATGATGTGCTATAATTCCCCACCTAAACTTTTAGACTGGGCGAGGTCACGTGACTTATTCCTCCAGCCAATCAACAGTCATAAGGCGTGGCTGATTCACTACTTAAACACTGATACTTTCATGGTCAACTTGCAAATCATTGATGAAGGAACTTACAATACTGAACATTCTTTATCAGTGGATTACAAAGGATTTCCACTGGACAAGTGCTCTTGCTAAAAGATTTAAGGGTGGCCCATAAGATTGTAACAAAAACAATCAATGCATCTGGGGGGACTAACACCTTACTATCCCCTCTCTACCTAGGGGATGACGGGTAGTCGCTTCTAGTTTCAAATAAAGCAGGCATTAAAGAGAAAAATAAATCCGGGGTGCCACAAGATGATCTCGCTACATATTAAACTAACCCGTGCCAAAATATTGCAAAAGTTTTCACTCACCCTAGTATGGAAATAAGGTGATGAAATTAATCCGAAGATATGAGAAGAAAATATTTTAAAAAATAAACGAACACGGATGTTATGATCAGGAAAATTACGGTTAATAGCATCATATTCACACATTCACTATACACTTAACATCTTTCATTTTGTCCCTCACATAAAACATTACTTAACAGTGTCCTGAAGATGGTTCAATATACCGAAATGCTTAAGTATTGATACTAAAAAATTGTTTCCAGATCATAACATCCAGTGTTTGTTATATTTTTTAAAATATTTTCTTCTCACCCTAATATATAAAAATTAAAATTTCTCTGAATGTTTGAGATGAAGCTTGAAGATTAGTATTATCTGCGGTATTCGGACTATTGTCCCCATCTTTATTGTATTTGTACAACGTTTCGGCCGATATACTCTCTGGCCTTCTTCAGGTATTTTCTTTTCGAACTCGGGACCTTTCTTGTCCCAATATTCACACTCAATTGTCCAATTGGACACATGGCCGAATGGATAAGGCAGTTAGGTTAAGACAGTTCTAAGTGACAGTTATCTCTGGTACCCGAGTTCAATCCTGAGTGAAAGCAGTTAGAAAAATAATTAATTAACACAACTCCTACCCCAGCTATGATTAGCGGAATGAGAACAGGATAACCCCGTGGAATAAATAAAGGGTTAGGTTCAAGGTTCCGTGATGGCGCCCGAATACGACAAGAAAGTTTCCGAGTTCGAAAAGAAGGTTCCCAAGTCAGAGAAAGTTCCCCGAGTCCGACAAGAGTTCCTGAAGAAGGCCGGAGGGTATATCGGCCGAAACGTTGTACAAATAACAATGAAATGGGGACAATAATCCGAAAACGCAGATAATACTAAAAAATTAAAACTTACATAGTTAACCCTTGCGTTGTATCGATGTGCAAATGTTTATTATGTTATTTGATTTTGATTTTTTAAAGTTTTCTTTTTGATGTTTTTAATCAAATGTTAATTTCATTTCAACAACAAAGAAAAAACGTAATTGGACAGAAGTCAATTCATTGGTGTTTGTCTGTTTTTTTGATGATACATCCTCTGATGAATACTTATTGCAGGTCTTTACCAAGGCATTGTCTGTAATCTATAAACTGACTGTTTAGCGTTTTACTGTCAATGGCGTTGTTGGAGGTGAGCAATGAGTTCTTTCAAGTTCAAAGTGAAATAATTAGAAATTCTTTAACGTTGGGTCGGAGGGTGTGAGTGGGGGTTAGATGTTAAAATCATCAAGTTTAAATGAAATGTGGTTATTTCATGTTTGGGTTATCTAAACAGAAAGAAAATTAAAACCATTTGGCAGACACTAAAGAAATGAAAAAGATAAGCTTAAATGAAAAAATAAATAAATGAAAAAAAAGATCTTGGAGTCAAATAAGTTCCTAACAATGAATTGCGAGGTGAGAAGCTGATGTAATTTACTGGAAAAGAACATTTTTTTTTACTCGTGACGGTAAACTATGTAAAAAACTTGCAAATCACAATTCGAAACCTTGTTTTTATTTTGCAGTTAACTGAAGAAATACTGTTTTAGAGTACAGTGTGGTCTGAAAGTCTTGTCACCCCTACATATTGTTTTAATTTTTGACAATTTTTGGTGGGTTGGTTGGTTGGTTGGGTTGGTTGGTTGTTTTATTCTTTCCTGGTGGACCATTCAAATTTTTTTAAACACATTATTTTAAAACTCATTTTTTCTATTCAACCATAAACGGGACATTATCAATGCTGCTATAAAGGAAAAAGGATATTCAACACGCCCCAAATCTCCAGAATTGAAAATCCACCATTAGATGCAGTTTATATCATACCCAGGACAATCAATATGTTTTAATTATATAATTTATATCATTTATTAAAATATAATATAATAATGAGGAGGATAATAATAATAATAATAATAATAATAATAATAATAATAATAATAATAACAACAACAACAGCAATAATTATAATATCAGTAATAATAACAACAGCAACAACAACAACAACAAACAACAACAATAATAATAATAATAATATAATAGTAATAATAATAATAATGAAAAAATGGACAAATATCTCGACCTTGCCAGAAACTGAAAAAGTTATGGAATATGAAAGTGAAAGTTATCCCAATTGTAGTTGGTGCACTTGGAACGGCCCCAAAAGGATTGGAAAAGGGTTTGGAAAGTTTGGAAATCAGAGGAAGGATTGAAACCATTCAGAACACTGCACTGCTGCAATCTGCCAGAATACTCAGAAGAGTCCTGGAGACCTGAGAGACTTGGTGTCACTCAGACTCCAGTGAAAGACCATCAGCTAACACTGATGTGAAAACTCAAAAGGAGTAAATAATAATAATAATAATAACAGTAAATGTAGACTGTGCGGTGTCAGAGATGAGACTGTAAAACCATGTATTAAGTGAATGCAGCAAACTAGCAAAACGGGAATACAAAAACTAGCACAACTTGGTTGGGAATGTGATCCAGCAATAATAATAATAATAATAATAATAATAATAATAATAATTTTATATTTCTTTGCGGCTTATTTCATGTAAATATGACTGATTAATTTGGAGTCTATTGCCAGTTTGACAAGACTTTGAGACCACGGTGGAACCAAAGTAGTGAGTATGGGTCATTCAGGCAGGATCGAACTCCAATTTATCCAGTACAGCTGGATCACTACCATTACGCCACAATCGGACACCCTACTGTTGTTGCAAGTAATATGTTAACAATTAAACAGGTGGTTCTCTACCCAAATCATTCAATTTTGTTGTTTAAGTTATAAACAGAAGTTTAACAGTGAAGCTTATAAAAGATTCAAAATGATTACGATAATACCAATAGCAATTGACGATAGCAATTTGTTACTCGGTGCTCATAGTAACTAATCTACACTACTGCGAATCAAAGTAAAATAAGATTTAAAGTAAAAGTTAAAGACCTAAAATGTAGTCAACAGTTTAGAATACACAGACATATATTATGGTATTTAAAATGTCTATTGTAGCATTGCCAGGGAAATTGAAAAACTTAATAAGAAGTTTATCAAGAAAATAGGTAAATGTTATTTAATTATTTTAACATTGTGACACTAGGCTAGCCAGACCCCACAGTAGTGTAATATATATATATATATATATATACTAAATATATTATATAATATTATATTGGGAAAGGATTTAATCCGTACATTCTCCACTCCAGCTATGGGTTAAATAGTAGGCAGACTGGGTCGTGGATGGTGTGTGCAACCTTCGATGCACAATTCTTCCTATCGACTGTGCCAAAAAGTGTCTTTAGATTGGTCCAAACACAAGCCTCACCACTATAACAAATCACTGTATGGGTTGTTCTGTGTGTGTGAAACCTCATGCGTCGAAAATCGACGAGAGAAGTCCATTTAATATATATATATATATATATATATATATATATATATATATATATATTATATATATATATATATAAATTTAATGACCTACACCGTAGATTCTAGAAGTAGTAGTAGTATGCTGTATGTTTTTTAATATATTGAGCACATGTTTATTATTTACTGATGCCCACTGCAATGGCAAAGATAAAGCGATCATAGGTATGCTATATATATATTATATATTAGTATTAATATATATATATATAATATATATATAAACGCCACATATATCTATATATTACATGCTATATATTTAAAGATACTATTATAAAATATATAAGTATATATATACGATATATACATATTAATGCATCTATATGCATATATATTAATATATTATATATATTATATATATATGGTTAGAGAAAGGAGAAAAACACGGGATATTGTAGAAAATGATGTTTATGTAGTAGTGATGGTCGACGGTGTAACGTTTCGGTCTTCAGAATTTGGATTGAGTTCTTGCTTCAATCGTGTGAACATTTTCATACTGGTGAATTAGGAGTTTTAATAAAGGGGGCGTCAGTTGTTGATGTTAAGCAGAGGTGGTAGTAGGAGATTTTCCATTTTCTCTCAGATGTGCTTTGAAAAAGGAAAATCTCCTAATACCAACCTCTTGCTAACCACCAACAACAACCACCCCTTTTTTCATGACCTCCTAAATTCACCATTATGAGAATGTTCACTATTAAAGCAAGAACTCAATCCAACTTCCTGGTGAAGGTCTAACAGACTTAAAACGTTACCACGTCGACCATCACCACTTATAATATTAAACATCCATTTTCTTACAACAACCCAGTGTTTGTCTTACCTTTCTCCCACATACTGTCGATTAATGCTCTTATAAATATAAATATCTATATATACAAAATATATAAAACATATAAGTACAGAACATATATATATATATAATATATATATATATATATTATATAGTATATATATATGTTAAAGAGAGGAAGTAAATCCGAACGGTATGTATATATCAAGAAAATTGAAAAAACACAGGTTTAAATGGGTAAGTGGGAGTTTATTGGCCGACGCGCAGTGTTTCGATCTAGTTAAATGATCATCTCAGGGCATAAAGATAAGAAATTATATATCACAGAATGATGAGAAAAAGTGATTTAATCCTCTTATTCAGTCTGTTTAAAATTTTTTTGAAGTTGAAAAGGAGGACGGTTTTTTTAAATATGACATCAAATATTCTATTAAGTGTGAGTATGTAGCGCTTTAGTGTGTGTATTGAAGGAAAACATTGTGTCATCTTTTTAGATGTGGTAGTGTGTGTGTGTATAAAAATTTTTTCTGTAGCGATAAACGACACGGAAGTGAAAACTCAAGTTGTTTGTTGTGGGTGTTGGTGATAAGAAGGATTACCACTCAACTTTTCTCATCATTCTGTGATATATTAATTTCTTATCTTATGCCCTGAAAGGATGAATCATTTAATAGATTCGAAACACTCAGCGTCGGCCAATGAAACTCCCACTTAACCCATTTAACCTGTTTTTTCATTTTTCTGAATATTACATATATATTATAATATATATATATATATAATAAATAATAAACACGGACACGTGTTTCGAGGATATAACCTCTCATCCACGTGTTGTTATACATTAATAGCACACCACTGCAGGAATGAGACCCGGATAATAAACTCATCGTTCGCCAAGTCTCTTACCCTTCGCCAGAGGCAGCTTCAAAATATAGAATATTCATTGCTACATTTCTCATGGATATGAATTCACTAGAGCTTCAAACTTTTTAAACAAAGCGCGGGTAGCTACCACCAGAACGGAATTTATAATTAAATCCTATTTTAAAGTGACTCGGCCAAAAGTGGAGCTATATATATAATAAATAAGTTTAATCCACAGACACGTGTCTCGATGTATCACCTCTCATCAGTTGGTTATAACATTAACAGTACCCGCTGGTCGGATTGAGACCCAGATAACTTTCTTCGCCACACACTGACACATACACACACGCACACAACACAACACACATACACGCATACAAATACAATATACACACACAATATACACAATACACATATACGACACGCATACACATACACACATACTACACACACACATATATATATACACATAACCCATCATAACATGTATACAACACCTACACCATCACAGAACTCTCATTAACGACTCTCACATCAACACACCCGCACACACAACCGCGACAATACCTTCGGAAAATATTACTAATCAGATTAGAAGTACGATATACACAAAAACACTTTATCAAAATTCTTCATAATTATCACTCAAGGCGATTCAACACCTGTTTCGTTTCTGTAAAGAAATCCAATTTCCACTAAAGCAAACAACAACAAACAAAGAAAATAGACTCAATAATCTCATGAAACCATATAATGAACTGTTAGAATTTCACTCTTAGCGCTAAATACCCTTGCGGAAAGGTATGAATCCTTACTCTCCCTCCAATATGGAAAATAGTAGGGCAATCTCTTCTCCC
>CM042162.1:5549635-5564635 GCA_023376005.1 Doryteuthis pealeii
TGCAGGTATGGTGGGTAAAAATTGTCCGGGCCACTTTACTGCCGTGTAAAGCAGCGTTGTTATGGTTAATTTGATCTGTGTTTGCCCAATGTCTGAACCAATCAAAGTCTATTCCATGGCATCGTAAATATACGGGAACATTTTATGTGTACCAAAGCGGTTTTGGTTGCTTGTTAAAATTTGAAATAGGTTTGGTTGATCAACCTTTGTAGTCAACATCCTCAGGATTATCCATTGTCGGCAAAGAACTGTTTGTTTAATTTGTTGTAGTTCGCTCCTATCTGCAGTTAGAGCATATCATAAGAGCTCTACAATTGTTAAACATTTCATTAAGGTTTACTTTTCTGGATTTGGGGGCAGAACGAATCCACACTCAAGTAGAGGCCGTAAAGGTGGTGGCTGTTACGGGATAAATACTCGTCACAAAAGGACGAGCGAACGTTTCTCAACAAAACGTCCAATGGAGGAAGGGCCGACTATTATTTTTCGTCCTCCTCCATTGTACAACCCAGAAGAGGGATGAAGACCATTAAAGCCTTCTGAAAGAATTTCAGGCTTTCATCACGTGAATCTAAAGCAAGCAGAAAGTGGCTCATACCACGTAACTGATTGCAGATTGATGCTATTGTTTTGCGCGGGCTGACGAAAGATAACAAAGGACTTTGTCCTGGTGGTAAGCGAACAAAGAAAACGTGGTAGGGCGTTTTGGAGAAGCAACAAAAAGATTTCCAATCTGGCAAACCGCTAATTTGACACAAAGAGAAAGGGACTTCCGTCAAGGCACAAAAGAATGTGTGGGCGGTCGTGCAGTATTTAAGCAGTGTCATTCAGGTAGCCCAAGACGGACCCGAAGAGAGACCCCAGGCAGACGGCGAAGAAAAGTCCAAAGGTGTTACCGTCGATAGCGGGTCGAGCGCTGTGCGAGCAGTGAGGTCGCCCCACCTCCTCCACCTACCAAGCACGTGGTGTGCCCGATGATCCATGCCGTCACCGCAACCCCACAGTGAAAGAAATCAAACGTTAAAGTCCTTCACTACTGACAATATGTTTTACGTGTGACCTTCTCCATTACTCACATCGCGCACAGGTATAGCAACATGTACGATTTTGTGGCCTGGTCAAGCCGTATGCAACATAACGAGCATAATAATAGGTTCGGAAACTCTTCTTCAACATGTCTTTTCGAGAAACCCACATATATATGTCATTAGGGATCATACAAGGGGGGACTCCGCCATCGAATACCATCAATCTGCCTGTCATTATGTCATTTAAAGCTGAAGGAATGCAACGTAATTTTAGATAATTTTGTTCTGATAATTATGGAGGTAAAAATCTGTTGCATAGGGGCTTGTACTCAGGCTCACAAAATAGTAACATGTTGCCTATACTGTTGCTGGTCGTATGTGTTATAATGGAGTATAAGGATTCACACGTAGACATATGTAGTAAGTAAAGACTTTACGTTTATTCTTTCACCCTCGTGGTGGGTTGGGTGGAACGGCATGGATCATGGCACTACCCTGCTGGGGTGTGGTGGAAGGTGGTGGGCGAGCCTCACTGCTCCGCAGGCAGAAGCTCGACCGGGTATCGACGAGTCAGACACCTTGTACTTTCTTGCGCGTCTCTCTGGGTCTCTCTCGAGGTCCGTCTGTTGCTACCTGATGACCTGCTTTAAATACTGAGACCGCCACACATTCTTTGTGTTCCTTGACTCGGGAAGTCCTTTTCTGCTTTGTTCAAGGCATTAGCGTTTGTCCAGATGAATGTCTTTTGTTGGCTCCCAACGCCTACAGGATTTTCTTATGTGTCGCTACCGGGGACGGCAGGACAACAGTCCTTTTGGTTATCTCGTCATCCGCGCGCAACAACAGTCAATCTGGCAACAGTTACGTGAAATGACACTTTTGCTTGCTTTTAGGTTCACGGTGAATGAAGCCCCTGAAATTCTTTCAGAGCTTTAATGGGTCTCATCCTCTCTGGGGTTTACAATGGAGGAGGGAAATAATAGTCTGCCCTTCCGTGGACGTTTTTGTTGAGAAACGTCGCTCGTCCTTTGTGACGAAGTATTTATCGTAAACCCACCTTTACGCGGCCTCACTACTTGAGTTGGGAAATTCGTTCGCCCCCAAATCCAGAAAAGTAAAAACTTAATTAAATGTTTAAACATTTAGAGGCTCTTATGTATGCTGCTAACTGCAGATAGGAGACGACTCAAACAATTAACAACATCTTTGCGACAATGGATATCCTGAGGCATTTGACTACAAAGGTGATCAACCAACAACTATTTTCAAGATTTTAACAGCAACAACGTTTCGGTACACATAAACTGGTTCCGTATATTTTACGATTGGCCATGGATAGGACTCTGTGGTCGACATTGGCAAACAAGAATTCAAATTAACCATAACACGCTGCTTTAACGCAGTTAAAGTCCGGACAAAATTTATTACCGACATACTGCATTTCGCTGCTGCTCAAAAAAACGTCCTACCAACTTTGAACAAAGTTACGTAAAGTGATTTTCTAAAAAATTAAAATGAATTATTCAAACGAAGGAAACTGTTTCATAAATCACATTCTTAGTATATTGATACAACTAACGATAGTTTGGATGAAATATTTTGAGGAATAGATGCGAAGTAATCTTCCGTGGGGTTTCTCATTTAAAGCGGATCTATTCATGGACTGTGTGCCCGTGGCATCTCATAATCTCTCAATGAATAAAATATTAGTGCTCGGGTTTGTGTCTAAAAAAACCCCTTAACTCAGTGTGTCAAACTTATTCTAGTCCTGTATATATATTTACAACCTCGCACGAGCAGCGAGTGACACAAGGATGTGGTTTCTTTTTTTTTTTTTTTTGTTCAAAAGTATCGAAACTGGCTGCTTCGTTTTTATCTAGCGAAATTGTAGACGTCTAGACACTATCTGGTCATCTATACATCATCACTGTAATTTAAGCCAAAACACCTCCGAACGAGCAGAATGTGACACAAGGGTCAATTTCTTAAGCGGAGTTCAACCAGGTTTGAATCACAGTTTTCCTTCTCCCAGTCCCTAGTCTGCCTACCTATTTTCCCATTAGCTGAGGGAGAGTAGGATTCATACCCTTTCCGCAGGGTATAGCGCTAAGTGAAATCCTACAGTCCTTATATGTGTTTCATGTAATTATTAGTCTAGTTTTCTTTTGTTGTTGTTGTTGCTCTTGTGGAATTGGATTTCTTTTACAGAAACGAAACAGTCGTTGAATCGCCTTGAGTGATATTATGAAGAACTTTTGAAAGTGTTTGTGTATATCTATCTTTCTATCTATCTATCATATATATACATGGTGTGTATCGAGTGTGTGCATGCGTATGTGTATGTGTGAGTGTGTATACAAATGTTTGTATGTGGTATATATATATGTGTGTGTGTAATGTATGTGTGTATGTGTATGCGTGTGTATATGTGTAATTGGTGTATAATGCTGTGTTGTATTATGTATTTGTATGCGTGTATGTGTGTGTGTGTGTGCGTGTGTGTATGTGTCATGTGTGTGGCGAACGAAAGTTCCTGGGTCTCAAATCCGACCAGGGGTAGCTGTTAATGTATACCAACACTGATGAGAGGTGATACCTCGAGACACGTGTCCTGTGGATTACTTATTTATTAATATATATACTCCCCTTTGGCGAAGTACTTTAAATAGGGAATTTAATTATAATTTACCGTTCTGGCGTGTAGCTTAACCCGCGCTTTGTTTACAAAAAGTTTAGCCTCTAGTGAATTCATATCCACTGGAGAATGGTAGCAATGAAAATATTTATATTTGACAGCTGCCTCTGGCCGCAAGGGTAAGAGACTTGGCGAACGAGAGTTTATTCGGGTCTCAAATCCTGCCAGGGGTTGCTAATTAATGTATAACAACACTGATGAGAGGTGTATACCTCGAAATCACGTGTCCGTGGTTTACTTATTTATAATAAATAATAATATAATATATTATATATATATATATATAATGTAATATATCAAGAAAAATGAAAAAACACAGGTTTAAATGGGTTAAGTGGTGAGTTTATTGGCCGACGCTGCAGTGTTTCGATCTATTAAATAGATCATCTTCAGGGCATAAGATAAGAAATTATATATCACAGAATGATGAGAAAGTGGAGTGGTAATCCTTCTTATTCACACACACACACACACACACACACACACACACAACCTGAGTTTTCACTTCGCTGTCGTTTATCGCTACAGAAAAAAATTTATACACACACACACTACCACATACCTAAAAATGCACAATGTTTCCTTCAATCCAACACTTAACAGCGCCTACATACTCACACTTAAAATAGAATATTTGATGTCATATTTCAAAACCGTCTCCTTTTTTCAAACTTCAGAAAAAAATTTAAACAGACTGAATAAGAAGGATTACCACTCACTTTTTCTCATCATTCTGTGATATATAATTTTTTTCTTATGCCCTGAAGATGATCTATTTAATAGATCGAAACACTGCAGCGTCGGCCAATAAACTCACCAACTTAACCCATTTAAACCTGTGTTTTTTTCAATTTTCTTGATATATATCATACCGTCGGATTTACTTCCTCTCTTTACATATATATATATATATATATATAGTATATAGTATATAATATATATGTTTCTGGTAACTTATAGTATTTATATATTTGTTATATAGATATTTATATTTAATAGAGCAAATTATCCGACAGTATGTGGAGAAAGGTAGACAAACACTGGTGTTGTAGAAAATGGAATGTTTATTATAAGTGGTGATGTCGACGTGGTAAACGTTTTAGTCTGTTAGACCTTCACCAGGAAGTTGGATTGAGTTTCTTGCTTTAATAGTGAACATTCTCATCAATGGTGAATTTAGGAGGTCATGAAAAAAAAGGGTGGTCGTTTGTTGTGTGTAGCAGAGGTTGTATTAGGAGATTTTCCTTTTTCACACCATCTGAGAGGAAAATGGAAATCTCCTAACTACCACCTCTGCTAACATCAAAACTGACCCCCCCCTTTATTCAAAACCTCCTAATTCACCAGTAATGAAAATGTTCACCATTGAAGCAAGAAACTCAATCGCAATTCCTGAAAGACCGAAACGTTACACCGTCGACATCACTACCTACAATATAAACATCCATTTCTACAATATCCCGTGTTGTCTACCTTTCCTGACATATTATACTATATATATATATATATATAATATATATATAATATATATATCATATAGATGCATTAAATATGTATATATACGTATAATATATGTTATTATATATTTATATAATAGTAATCTAATAAATATATAAGCCATGTATATTATGATATATGTGCGTATTATATATATATATAGTATATAGTATATATATATATATATATATATATATATATGCATCCTATGATCGCTTTATCCTTTCCATTGGCAGTGGCATCAAGTAAATTAATAAAATGTCTCAATATATTAAAACAACAAGCAATACTACTACTACTTCTAGAATCTACCGTGTAGGTCATTAAATTTATATATATATATATATATATATATATATATATATATATTATATATTATAGATTATGGACTCTTCTCGTCGATTTTCGACGCATGAGGTTTCCACACACACAATGAGACAACCCCATACAGTGATTTGTCTTATAGTGGTAAGGCTTGTGTTGGAAAACCAGTCCCCCACACTTTTTGGCCGCACATGTCGACGATTTAGGAAAGGCATTGGTGCATCGAAGGTTGCCACACACCCAATCAACGACCCAGTCTGCCTACTATTAACCCATAGCTGGAGTGGGAGATGTACGGATTCATACCTTTCCCAATATATATATATATATATACTATTTATATATATATATATATATATTACACTACTGTGTCTGGCTTTAAGCCTAGTGATCACAATGTCTAAATAATTAAATAAACATTTACTAATTTCTTGATTAAACTTTCTTACTTAAGGTTTTTTCAATTCCCCTGGCAATGCACAATAGACATTTTCTAATACCTATAATATATGTCTGTGTATCTAAACTGTTGACTACATTTTAGAGTCTTTAACTTTTAACTTTAAATCTATTTTTACTTTTGATCAGTTAGTGTGATTAGATTTATGAGCAACGAGTAACAAATGCTATCGCTCAATTAGCTATTGGTCATTATCGTAATCTATTTTTGAATCTTTTATAACTTCTACTGTTAAAGACTTCTGTTATAACTTAAACAACAAAAATTGGAATCGCATTTGGTAGAGAACCAACCTGTTTAAATTGTTACATATTACTATGCAACACAGTAGGGTGTCCGATTGTGGCGTAATGGTTAGTGATCCAGTGTTACTGAATTAATTGAGAGTTCGAGTCCTCGCTGAATGACCCATACTCATACTTGTCCCCACACCGTGGTCTCAAAGTCTTGTCCCTGCAATAGAACTCCAAATTAATCAGTCATATTTACATGAAATAAGCCGCAAAGAAATATAAAATTATTATTAATTATTATTATTATTATTACTATTATTATTATATTATTGCTGGATCACATTCCCACCAAGTTTGTGCCTAGTTTGTATTCCCGTTTTGGCTAGTTTGCTGCATTCACTTAATACATGGTTTACAGTCTCATCTCTGACACCGCACAGTCTACATTTACTGTTATTATTATTATTATTATTTACTCCTTTTGAGTTTTCACATCAGTGTTAGCTGATGGTCTTTCACTGGAGTCTGAGTGACACCAAGTCTCCTCAGGTCTCCAGGACTCTTCTGAGTATTCTGGCAGATTGCAGCAGTGCAGTTGTTCTGAATGGTTTTCAATCCTCCTCTGAGTTTCCAAACTTTCCAAACCCTTTTCCAATCCTTTTGGGGCCCGTTCCAAGTGCACCAACTACAATTGGGATAACTTTTCACTTTCATATTCCATAACTTTTTCAGTCTCTGGGCAAGGTCGAGATATTGTCCATTTTTTCATTATTATTATTATTACTATTTTTTATTATTATTATTATTATTATTGTTGTTGTTGGTTGTTGTTGTGTTGCTGTTGTTTATTATTACTGATATTATAATTATTGCTGTTGTTGTTGTTATTTATTATTAATTATTATTATTATTATTATTATTATTATTATTATCCTCCTCATTATTATTATTTATTTTTAATAAAATGATATAAATTATATAATTAAAACAAAAATATTGATTGTCCTGGGTAATGATATAAAACTGCATCTAATGGTGGATTTTCAATTCTGGAGATTTGGGGCGTGTTTGAATATCCTTTTTTCCTTTATAGCAGCATTGATAATGTCCCGTTTATGGGTTGAATAGAAAAAATGAGTTTTAAATAATGTGTTTTAAAAAATTTGAATGTCCACCAGGAAAGAATAAAACAACCAACCAACCAACCAACCAACCAACCAACCCACCAAAAATTGTCAAAAATTAAAAACAATATGTAGGGGTGACAAGACTTTCAGACCACACTGTACTCTAAAACAGTATTTCTTCAGTTAACTGCAAAATAAAAACAAAGGTTTCGAATTGTGATTTGCAAGTTTTTACATAGTTTACCGTCACGAGTAAAAAAAAAATGTTCTTTTCCAGTAAATTACATCAGCTTCTCACCTCGCAATTCATTGTTAGGAACTTATTTGACTCCAAGATCTTTTTTTTCATTTATTTATTTTTTCATTTAAGCTTATCTTTTTCATTTCTTTAGTGTCTGCCAAATGGTTTTTAATTTTCTTTCTGTTTAGATAACCCAAACATGGATAATAACACAATTTCATTTAAACCTTGATGATTTTAACATCTAACCCCCCACTCACACCCTCCGACCCAACGTTAAAGAATTTTCTAATTATTTCACTTTGAACTTGAAAGAACTCATTGCTCACCTCCAACAACGCCATTGACAGTAAAACGCTAAACAGTCAGTTATAGATTACAGACAATGCCTTGGTAAAGACCTGCAATAAGTATTCATCAGAGGGATGTATCATCAAAAAAACAGACAAACACCAATGAATGACTTCTGTCCAATTACTTTTTTTCTTTGTTGTTTGAAATGAAATTAACATTTGATTAAAAACATCAAAAAAAAACTTTAAAAATCAAAATCAAATAACATAATAAACATTTGCACATCGATACAACGCAAGGAAGTTAACTATGTAAGTTTTAATTTTTTTAGTATTATCTGCGTTATTCGGATTATTGTCCCCATTCTTCATTGTTATTTGTACAACGTTTCGGCCGATTATACCCTCCGGCCTTCTTCAGGAACCTCTTGTCGACTCGGGAACTTTCTCTGACTTGGGAACCTTCTTTTCGAACTCGGAAAATTTCTTGTTCGTATTCGGGCGCCATCACGGAACCTTGAAACCTAACCCTTTATTTATTCCACGGGGTTATCCTGTTCTCATTCCGCTTAATCATAGCTGGGGTAGGAGTTGTGTTAATTAATTATTTTTCTAACTGCTTTCACTCAGGATTGAACTCGGGTACCCAGAGGATAACTGTCACTTAGAACTGTCTTAACCTAACTGCCTTATCCATTCGGCCATGTGTCCAATTGGACAATTGAGTGTGAATATTGGGACAAGAAAGGTCCCGAGTTCGAAAAGAAATACCTGAAGAAGGCCAGAGAGTATATCGGCCGAAACGTTGTACAAATAACAATAAAGATGGGACAATAGTCCGAATACCGCAGATAATACTAATCTTCAAGCTTCATCTCAAACATTCAGAGAAATTTTAATTTTTTATATATTAAGGTGTGAGAAGAAAAATATTTTAAAAATAAACAAACACTGGATGTTATGATCTGGAAACAATTTTTAGTATCAATACTTAAGCATTTCGGTATATTGAACCATCTTCAGGACACTGTTAAGTAATGTTTATGTGAGGGAACAAAAATGAAAGATGTTTAAGTGTATAGTGAATGTGTGAATATGATGCTATAACCGTTAATTTTCCTGATCATAACATCCTGTGTTCGTTATATTTTTAAAATATTTTCTTCTCATATCTTCGGATTAATTCATCACCTTATTTCCATACTAGGGTGAGTGAAAAACTTTTGCAATATTTGGCACGGGTTAGTTTAATATGTAGCGAGATCATCTTTGTGGCACCCCGGATTTATTTTCTCTTCTAATGCCTGCTTTATTTGAAACTAGAAGCGACTACCCGTCATCCCCTAGGTAAGAGAGGGGGATAGTAAGGTGTTAGTCCCCCCAGATGCATTGATTGTTTTTTGTTACAATCTTATGGGCCACCCTTAAATCTTTTAGCAAGAGCACTTGTCCAGGTGGAAATCCTTGGTAATCCACTGATAAAGAATGTTCAGTATTGTAAGTTCCTCATCAATGATTTGCAAGTTGACCATGAAAGTATCAGTGTTTAAGTAGTGAATCAGCCACGCCTTATGACTGTTGATTGGCTGGGAGGAATAAGTCACGTGACCTCGCCCAGTCTAAAAGTTTAGGTGGGGAATTATAGCACATCATATATGCCCAAATATTTCCAACAGTTTTGGTTTTACATAATTGATTCATAGGATTCAAGTAAGACAATATATATATATATATATATATATTATATATATATATATATATAAATTTTTATCATTTTCAAAACATTTCGTTGCCTGATGATTGCTACGCTTAAACAAATTAAGCATACATAGCAAGAAACTAATGGTAGCAAACTTGTTCTCCATGTAAGTAAATACAAAACTAAAATATTCGTTTATTTATTTATCTATGTAAATATATTATATAGGGGCCGGGTTAGCCCAGTCGATAGAGCGTTCGGCTAGAAACCACAAGGTTCCTAGTTCGATACCGGTCCTCGCCAACTCAGTGTATGAGTAGCACAGGATCTGTGCGGTAAAGTAAGGAGCTAATGGTAAGTGTGGCGCTCCAACTCAGACGCCAAAACAATCTCCTTGGTCTAGCGCTATTGAAAAGGGGATAGACTCCCTCGGTGATAGGGCTGATACCGACTTTAGGCCGCCCCCGACGACTTTACTTTACTTTATATAATATATATATATATATATATATATATATATATATATATAATTAATGGTTTGTAAAATCCCTTAATGCATATATCCAACCCGTTCACAAGAACAGGATGAGTTTACCAGGTTTGAATTCAGATAGTTAATTCTCCTAGACCGGTTGCCACACTATGTTTAAAGCGCATAGTGTTCCCTACAGTTTATTCATAGCTGGAGTTAGAATAGTTAGATTCATACCTTTCCCAACGGTATTAGCGCTTATATGAAATGCAAACGAAGGAAGCGCGTGGTGTAATGGTTAAAGTCACGGGGAATGGACTAGTCGCCCCGAGTTCAAACCCTGGACATGGTGATTGCGTTTCACTTAGCGCTAATATTCTTGGGAAAGGTATGAATCCTACTCTCCCCCAGCTATGTGTAAGTACTAGGGCAGACCGGGCTCTTTAACCTTGGTTAGGCAACCAGTCTAGGAGAAGGAAAACTCTGAATTCAAACCTGTTAAATTCCGTTTAAGAAATTGACCTTGTGTCGCATCCTACTCGTGCAGAGGAGTTGGTAAATATATATATGAAATACAAACAGACTCATCCAGTATTCGAAATGTCGCCGTGTCTATTTTTCCAGATTTACCACTGAGTGCAATTTAAAACAGCTATGATGCAATTTATCGTGTTTATTTACAATTTACATATATTTCACACACAAAAAAATTTTTGAAGAAATATAAGTTTTAAAGAATTTCTTATTATCTCTTGCCAAAAAAATAATGAAAAACATTCCGAAATGATTCACTATAAACAATGTTTTATTTATTGCCTGTAATGTTTATTTACTGGGGTTTATTTAACAGAGAATCTAAACAAAAAACTCATTTCAATGCTGACTATCTCTAAATCTTCTCATACTTATCTTCCCTTTATATCAACAACTCATAACAGGCAAAACATACTGTGGCTTTAGAATAGAACGACTGCACCTCTGCAGAGTGGTATGATCCTTCCTCTCAATGGGTCCACCTGTTGGCCGTATGTGACGACGTTGATGCTTAAGGATGGAACGCTGGTGGTTGAGCAATCCATGACATCCTCAGATCTCCAGGATTCTTCTGGGTATTCCAGGCGATTGCAGCAATGCAGTAGTCTGGATGGTCTTAATTCTTACTCTGATTTCCAGATCCTCCAGTCTTTTTCCAAGTTTATTGGGACCGTTCCAAGTGCACCAACTACAATTGGTATCACTTTCACTCACATGTTCCACAGCCTTTTCAATTCTCTGGTAAGGTTCAGGTATTTATCCATATTTTCATTTTCCTTACTAAATGCCGTCCAAAATGGCGTGCTGTGTTGAAAAAGGTCATGGACGCATCACCCTACAAGAAAGCACGGCACAAGCGATTCTTTGCCGCTTACATCATGGGGAAGGGGTCGGCTATGCCCTTTACAATGAGTGAAATAAAAAGAATGCGTGAGGTTCCAATTTTGGAGGTTTGGGGAATGTGGAGCACCCCTTCATCATCATTGCTCCCTGGTCCACTCTGACCCGGAGTGGTAGTACCTGTTAGGGTCCCACCACTCTGACCCGGAGTGGTAGTACCTGTTAGGGTCCCATGTATGGGTTAAATAGAAACATGTATTTATAAAAAAAATGTATTATCCATTAAGAATTGATTAATTTCAAAATTTTATCGGCATTAAATGACCCACTGAGGTTGATATGCCGTAAAACAAAACAAACAAAAAAAAAAAACAGTGTGAACAACTGCCTGTTTTTAATACATTTCGCCTAGCCATTATGTATATTACACCCCTTGCCGTTCGAGGCTTTCATGCACGGCACAAGCGATTCTTTGCCGCTTACATCATGGGTAAGGGGTCGGCTATGCCCTTTACAATGAGTGAAATAAAAAGAATGAGTTCTAAAAAATGTGTTTAAAAAATTGAGTACCCTTCAAGAATGAACAAAACAAAAACATCTTTGGCATGAAATGGGTTGACATGCCGTAAAATTCGACCAACTAACATTCTGTCCTATAAGCGAACACTGTATAATTTTTTAAAAGTCGAACCCTAAGTAAAATAAAGTCGTCGGGAGTCTATCCACTTTTCACTAGCGCTAGACTGAGGAGATGACTTTGGTGACTGAGGTGGAGCACCACACCTACCATCAGCTCCTCACTTTACCGCACAGATCCTTGTGCTACTCATACGCTGAGTTGACGAGGACCGATATCGTACAAGGAACCTTATAGTTCTTGGTCGAATGCTCTACCGAATCAGCTAGACCGGCCTCTACTATAACAAAAATCGTCTAAGTAACCATTACCAACGTCTGGAACTACGCCACTGCTACAAAATATTGATGGCTTTGTCTGCCAGACATCTTTTTTTTTTTTAGTTGTTGTCCAGAGTCAATTGGAAATTCGATCGGTTCTCTCTTCACTGTGAATTTAATTCAAAAAAAAAAAAAAAAGAAAAAGAAAAAAAGAGTTTGTGTATTTTCTTTCCTCGCAGGTCTTTCAAGCAATAAATGAACAAAGTCTCAGTGGAAAGCACCCAACATGGACGTTACTCAAATGTCTTTAAGACCTAAACGATTCTAGCGAGCCAAATAAGACGAGAAAAAAAAAAAAAACGATTCTCAGGAGAGTACACTCAAATATTATATCAGCCAGTGTGTGCTTCTCAAGTCGACTTCTAATTTCACGACTGATAGATCTTAACAGCTGACTTTCTACTAATCAGTTCGTTTGCAGCAAGATTTGCACATTTTTCTTTCTTTCTCCTTTCGTCTATGGAGTTTATTCTTTGTCTTGTAAAATAATCGGTTCAAGAGTCTGATTGAAACGAAGAGTTAAGACTGAAGTTTAATAATAATATTCCTTTCCAGCCATCGTTGTTGATTGGTGGTTGAGGTACCATCTATACATATATAAAGGACAGTTGTGTGAACCTGTATATCAAGAGGAAACTTCGAAAATAAAACAATTAATGACAAAGTAAATATGTATACACATTAAATATCGTCAAGGCTTGGTTTTTGAGCAAAAATAATGAAGATTTGATTTATATTTATATCTATATCTATCTTCTATACATATATAATGGGTAGTGTGTGTATATGTATGTCGGGAGGAAACTTTGAAAATAAAACAATTAACGAAAATATATATATATATGTATACACATTAAATATCACCAGGACTTGGTTGTTGAGCAAAAAATAATGAAGATTTGATTTATATTTATATCTATATCTATCTTCTATATGTATATAAAGGGTAGTGTGTTTTTATGTATGTCCGGAGGAAACATCGAAAATAAAACAATTAACGACAAAGTAAATATATATACACATTAAATATCACCAGGACTTGGTTTTTTGAGCAAAAAATAATGAAGATTTCATTTATATTTGTGAAGATAACTTAAAAGATAAAAACTTAAATAGCAACAGTATGGGATTTTTTAAATTTTTTATTTAATATTTTAAATATGAGACACTGGTTTTTCTTTTCACAGTGTCTGTGCACGTTTTCTTTTCTTTTTTGACGCCTTACCAGGCCGGATCAAAACAAATTATTTTTACGTAGGGATTTTAATGAGACGTCTCCTGCATTAACATACATGAATGATAATATAAATACCATACATGAATAATAATATCTATCAAAGCGTAATGGTTTGAAACATAGCTTTACAGATCTATTTGATTCTCCTTGAATACCCAATATTTGTGGCCTTGTGTCAAATCTAAACTATGCTGGTTACACAGTACATGGCTTTGTTCCAAGATGTGTATTTGTAAACTAGACAGAAATAAGGATTTTATTATTATTCATTATTATTTGTTGTAATATTTCGACCCTGAGAATTCAGAATCAGATAGTAGAAATAGATTCATTCTTAGAACAATAATTACAATGGTTGTTCCCAACTATTATTATTTGACTTGTTCATCAGAAAGAGAACAGGCTTATAAATAAAGGTCCGACAATATGTATTAAATACGTTACATATCTTGCACGTCTTCCCGTGTACCAATCATTTCTTGACTTTCAGTTTTGCGTGTACCAATCACGTCTTGACTTTCAAAATGAACACTTGCCAAAATACGCTTTTCAGCTTTCATTAAAAAAAAAATTATTTTGTATTGTCCTGAGGAAGGTTTAATATAAACCGAAACGTTTAAAATCAATTCATCTTTTTTTTAGGAATATTTTGTTTTTCTGTTTTCTATCAATAGAGATATGTACCACAACTAACAACTTGGCAGGGAGTGCAAACACTAAAATAAGACGACTGACAATTCGCTAAAGGCCAAAAGTGTTGGTATTTGAAACATTGGGTCAAACAGTGTGGTTATTATGTGGGTTGACATGCGGTAAAATCTAACCAACCAACCAACCAACCAACCAACCAACCAACCATACCATCAAATGAACTTTTGTATCATATCCAAAACAGCCCCTTTTGAAAGGGTTCTTAACATTCAGCAGGGGTTACATTCAACGTATTCAGAACTCTGACGAGAGACCGGGTGGGTGGGATTGAGGAATTCGAATTGGATAGCTGCCGAAATTTGTAGTCATTTATGCAATAAATCCGATCAACAAATGAAATATGTGCATCTCTTGACCACAATCACGAACACTGCACGTTATTTAATTAAAACCTGGTTTGTGGCATTCATCCCACTGCAATCAGAACAATAGACTCAAACATTAGCGAACAAATTCTAGAATATACTCCGTGTCAACCTTATTTCAAATCATATTGGTGTAGATATGTGTTGGCATGCTTCCGTCAGCTAAAGACGATGGCGTAGTGTCCATCTTTTAAAACTGTATCTACGCGACTAGCTGATCAGGACAATCTTTGAATGGCAATCTCTGGTACAGTAACTGCAAATAGACAGTGATGCTTGCTGAAGTT